>OY856412.1:1226733443-1226810943 GCA_963693085.1 Alisma plantago-aquatica
TGGATTTGAGAGGTGGGCTCTTGGATATGTGATGACCTAAGTTGAGGTTGATCTTTGTGGTTGCCCGATTTGTGATAGAGGTTGTGCAAAACCCCTCTCTCTTAGATGTTGAGAAGTGAGCCGATCTTCTTGATCATTTAGGGTTTGGTGCCCTTGTGCTTGAGGTTGAAGACGACCTTGTAGAGTTTTGCTTTGCACGTTATGACCTTGGAGTAGTGTTGCCTGATAGCCTCTTGTATAGGGTTTTACCCTTGCCCAATAAACCTAGTTGAGGTGGTTGGTTTGGTGCCCAATATGATGGTATAGAGAAACCCTAGTAAGTGCCTTAAGTGGTGACCAATATGAAAAGCTTGACTTAGATGAACGGTATCACCTTCTTGACCTAAGTGGTGTTGTCCCCCTTGGTCGATATGATGCTTAGACAACATCTCTATTTGGTTCCTTGGGTGATACAAGTTGGGTGAGTTTGAGATTCCCGATATGGGTTGAGTAGAAACCCTAGTTGTTGCTTTGATAGAGACTGATATGGAGTGCTACCCTTATTGACTGATAGGCTTTCTTGAGGTGCTTTTGTGTCACCTGTGTCATGAACATGTTGGGCGACATAGTGCTGGCTTGGGGCGCCATGATCTCGGCCGATACAGTGGTGAGAATGGTTGCCCAATACAACCCTAACCCTTGTTGGCCGGTAGGGTTCTAGCTGATATACCTCTTGAGCTAGTTGCACGATACACCTTGTGCACCTGGTATGCACGACAAGGTTGTATGATAACGCCATGTTCTCTAGTTGCACGATACACCTTGGGTGGTGGTTTGATATCTTCTAGGGTTGGCCGATATGTGGCTAAATGCCTAGGCCGGTAAGCTTTTGGTGAGGGTTGTTACCCTGCCCGATACCACCTGTTGTGAGGGACGTGCTACCCGCCACACTTTTAGTGAAGGTAGCAGGAGCTTTTGGTGAGGGTTTTGATAACCCGAGAACCTAGCAGATAGTTCTTGATCATGTAGTTATATCTTTGATGATAAGGATGATATGGATGATATGGTTAACCCAGGGAAAAACCTAATCAAAGGATTAATTACCTTCAACCCGCATCTACATTAAATGATGAGACAAGATGATAGGTTGTGAACCAGGAAGTTTGGAAGGATATGATGTTTCTACACATGATAATGTGACACATGTATATGATCACAAGTATGGGGCATAATATATGCTTATAATTGATAATAAAACTATGATTTCTACAGCTTATGTGTAATATACTCATGGATGTTGCTTTATACTTGATAGCATGATAATCCTATTAATCCCTGATGGCTTCAGTTATCTCTATGGATGTGTATACTAACCATGCAGGTATTTTTATGTGGATTCATAGCCTGGTAAGAGCTATGAGATGTATGTGCTTGAGTAGCACCATGTGGTAATGAGATAACAAGTTGATAGGTCTGAGGACCTAATATAAGGTTGAGTGCCTAGTTGAGGTGTTATCCTCTGATGATGAGATAAGGGATGCGTTCCCAGAATGTTGATGCATGATTATGATGCCTTGAGAGGTAGTGGTTGATATAATGAGGGATTGAGGTCCCAGGACAGTATGATGATGGCAATAATGATATAATTCTATAATGCTATGTTTATACTTTGGTTGTCTCAACAATTGGTTTAAAATATACTAATTAATTATAGATGAACATATCATGTAGTTTTCCCTGGCCATAGATCCATCATCGTCGTCAGTATCATGGTGATGGTGAAACATGTTTATCCTGTGGGATCTGCCTAGAGTGCATATTGTTGAATATGCGAGGTTTTCCCCTAGCCTAAAATAGGAGGAATCTGAGTACCAGTGTGAATATATGGACCATGGTGAACAGACCCATGGCTCAGGATATGTGATGATGAGCATGATGTGTTCATGGCTCAGATGTATGCACTAGCACCTATGATGAGGTGAGCTAGAGATATGGGTAGCTTGCGAAGTTTACCCAGAGGCTGAGGCCCTATAAGCATAAGAATGCGGTCTTGCTTGATGATTCGTATACTGACCATGAGAAGGTGAGTAGGGAAGGCTCACTTCCTCAGGGCATAATAAAATGTAATACAGCTGGATAGTATATGCTACATAGAATAAATATGAAACATTGTTTGAGGCCTTGTTTATACATAATCCATTACCTACTTACAGTTTCTTATATGATCTTGATATCTTGTGGTAAGTTCATGTAAAGCTTATCTTGTCAATCATGTTCCATAAAGAAATACTTGGTTATATGCCTCCTGGATATCTTGGTAAGAATGATGGGGACAATGGTCTAGCTCAGTATACTGCTCTTGTTATATGCTTTATCAGTTATCTGCTTTTATTACTTTAACCTTCTGAGGTTTTATAGTTTTGGTGGGGAGTTATGTTTCTCACTGGGACTGTGTGTCTCATCCCACTGGTTTGCAACCTTTTTAGGTGATCTCTCTAGACGTGGTGGTGGTCGTGAGGTTGGGGTCGAGCACCAAGAAGAGCAGTAGAAGGCAAGAGATGGGCATGTTGTTGTTTTGGTGGTTTTGTAGTAGAGTCCTAGAGTCATCCATGTACTCTCAGGTCCTCAGAGGTGTTTGACGATGTTTCATGATGACTAGCTATTGTAATTTTGTATATCCTGCTGCTGGTCGTACGTGGCCCGTTATGTATGTATAAACAGGTGATGAACTCTGGTGTTGACAGTACAGTTGGTTCCGATAAGTTGTGGGCCTATAACAAGGCTTGTGAATGTTTATATAACATGCTTTCTCTGCAGGATCTGGATGCAAAAGTTATCTTCTGTATGCTTTCCGCAATCGGTTTTAATAAACATGTGTTTTCAGTAATATGTTGTTTATGGTGTTTCCGCACATTTTCGCATGTCACCTTGTTGTCTGTGTGATGGCGGGGTGTCACATGTTTGGCTGGCCAATAGATCAAGATCAAGCTCCACAAAGGGGTGGTCTTTTTCAGCCCTTAAGATACCTAAGGGGAAATGGGAAAAAGGTAATAATGGATTTTATGACTGGTTTTCAAGAACCATGAGTGGGTATGATATAGTTTGGGTTGTTATTGGTTCTTCAACCAAATCAACACATTTTCTTCCATTAAAATCCAACGGCAAGGTTGTTTATATGGTTGAGATTTAGTGAATTGTATTGCAAGATTATGTGTACCCAAGGTGATTGTGTCATATCGAAACACTAAGCTTGCATCCTAGTTGTGGAAACATATTCAAGATGAGATGGGTAATTATCTTTGTTTTAGCACTACTAATCATCCTTGGAAGGATGGATAATCTGACTGAATGGTACAGATCCTAGAAGATTTGCTTCATTCTTATGTAATATATTGGGGAGGTTCTTGGGATAAATATCTTCCCTAGATGATCAGTTTGTATATAAGAATAGTTATCATGCCAATATTGTGATGTCACCTTTAGGACATTGTATGGTTGTACTTGAGTTCTCCTTTGCATTGGGATGATGTAGGAGAACATATGTTGGTGAAAAGTGATGGCATTCAAATGATGATTGAGAAGATACAATTGATTAAGAAGAGAAAGAAAGTTGCTCAAGATAGGAAAAAGATTTACATTGAGAAGAAGAGGAATGATATGAATTTCCTAGTGAGTGGCTATGTTTCCTTAAATATTAAGCAGATAAATTCTATAGCAAGGTACAAGGTGAAATGAAAGCTCAATCCAATTAGACTGTTTGGGGTTCTAGAAAACATAGGGGAATGTGCTTATTGATTAACACTCCCTCCTACTTATGATAAGATCCGCAATTTCTTTTGTGTGTCAGTTCTCAAGAATGTCAAGGATCATTCACATGTGATATCTATTAAACCTTTTAGATTGTTGCAAAGATATGACATATAGAAAGTTCCCTTTGAAGATTCTCTATTCTAGAGTGAAGCAGTTGAAGAATAAGCAAATTGAGTAGGTAAATGTTGTCTAGAGACATCATGGTTTGGAGGAAACCACATGGGAGATCAAGGATGATATGTTAGAGACTTATCCCTTATTATTCACTCAAAATTTTAGATATGTAATCCTTTTAAGGGTTGGGGTGCTAAAACATACATAACTTTAGGTTTGGTTTCTTTTTTTTATGGCATACATACTTATGTAAAATTACATCAACTATATATTTGGATTTCCTTATTTTTGTGTTCAATAAGTTTTTATATAATTTCAATATGGAGTTTAAAACATTAATACACTTTATGGCTTATATCCTAGCCTTTAAAAGGAATTTCAGGTGTTAAAGGGTTTAGTACATAGTTCGGGTAAGCAAACGGTGGGTCATCAATATTTGTCCATCAAATCCAAATAAATATCAATAACTAATGTTGATTTTCATTTTGGAAAGGTCAAGCATAAACAATAATTGGCATATCCTAAATGATAATGATAATGGAATAGATAATTTCAAAATATATAATTAACTCATAATTGGATTCAACATGGTCAAAATAGTTTGTGTGTCAAATTTAACTTGATCTGGATAATGTTTAGGTGTTCAATTCTATATGGTCAAAATAGTTTGGGTGTCAAATTTTACTTGATCTAGATAATGTTTAAGTGTTCAACTTGATAAAAGAAGATAACACCTAGTCATTTAATAAAAGGGTAACTATGCACAAAGTTTTGGGGGACTTAAACTTGATAGTCTTGAGTATACTCATGTATTTCACACACTAACTATAGTCATGGTTGATGTAGACTTCATTGGGAGCTACATGATCTTGATTCGAGGATACCCTGATTCAAAGTTCGGCTTGCCCAAGACATGTTGAAGTATGATCACAAACTTCTCCCACTCACGTTTTACCTTTATTTTATCTTTCCTTTATGTTAGATTCCTCATGATCTCCTATACTTGTGGTCCTGAATCGATAAGATTTCTTTGCCCTAGCTTGCCTCAATGAACCTAATTTCTACTAATCCTATGTTTTTTGTCTATTGAGACTTGAGCATACCATGCCCATGAATTTATATAAATCCTTCCCTGAAACTATCACCAAACCACATGAAAGGGCTATCCATTTTCTTTGTGCTTTGAATCCATTGTGTGGATAGCTCTCTAGCTTGGGCGGCCAGTTCATGCTCCAAGGATGTTGACGATACTAGTTTGAAGGTGTCACATCAACACAAAAGTGTAGTTTGACTCCAACGATTATGATGAAGATTCATGCAATGCCAATTGTGAAGAATGAGGTGGTTATTTATTTTTCCCTTTTTCATTCTTATTGCATGTACATGATTCAATGAAGTGTTTTGTGCTTTTAAGATGAGTTTATTGTTTTCTACATTTTTGATATCACCAAAATATCAGAAATCTTTTTAGATCACTAGTCTTGACTGTTGTTCACTTGTTTCTACTTTCCATGCCAGATTGACATTGTGGTCATGGAGGCAGTAGTTGTGGAAGCTTCAACCACTGTATGACCTTCTCCTTAGGCCGTTTGACATCGAAAGTCCTTGAGGGTTTGGTTCTTGGGGTTACTTTGAGGTTTTCTGCATGATTTTACTGGTTTGATTGAAGATCTAAAGTTCAATATCCTTTCTCCTTATGTAGGATGGAACAACAAGGAAGATGAGTGACGTTGTCCCTATAATGACCATGTCTTCATTTGATTTTCCCACAATTACTATGGGCAATTTGGCATTTTTGTACCATTCAAAATTGATATCATGCCACATGTTTATGACTCACATTGCCCCAGTCACTCATATAGTTTGTATATATGATGTTAGGGAAATGAGGTCATATTGCAATAATTTCCTTTTTCTTTTTCCAATAAATGAATTAAACTTTAAAAACTCATATAAATTTGTCTGTAGGTCAGAAAAATAATCTAAAATATATTTTGACTTCAACATGGCCTATCAATCTGTATGTTTTTAGAAGGTGAATAGGTATCTAGTAGAATTCAATATATAAGAGATTCATCATTTAACATAAACTAATTATAATCAATGTTAAAGTCTACCCAATTTGTTGTGATAGATTGTTAAGACTTTGAAATCAAGATTAGGTCTTTTGGGTGATATTATGATCACCAACTAAGGTATGTTTCTAACTCCCTGTTTACTTTGGGAAATCATCTTATGACTACAAAACTATATTCCCATTGATCATCCTAACATCCTAATGTTGAAGTTATGCTCCTTGAATCTTCTTTGCTTAATCTTATCTTGATTTTTTTCATTTTGACATTGACAGCTCAAATCTTTCATATTCATCTTGATTTCCACTTTAATCATTAAATTGATTGACCATGTTATCATTAATAATTGAATCATGATTTTAAGGAAGGGATATATCTTGCCTTCTTGATTTATTGAGCATGTCATATTTATTTCACTAATTGTATCCAATGTAGTGATATATTATGGGGTTGGATCCCATTGTACAACTTTCTATTTATCGATGAAGGTACTCTCACCTATTTAAGACACTTTAGATAGAGGATTGGGGTTTTATCACCTCCTTACTAGGCTCAGAATGTGGAGGTGTTCAGACCCTAAATTTACATAGATTGGTCATGTTTTAATCTATGTGCAAACTTAATATTCAATTTGGAAATGTATGTCATATTATTCAAGACAAAAATTGTTTATTATGACTTCATGTGTTCTCCTTGAGAGTGTGGCCACTTTTTGAAACTTATAACTTCTCTTGTATAATTTATCTTCTGTTTGTATCACTCATTTTCTATGGGAAGAACTTAGCTTCAACTAAACTGCTAACTTTCCAACATTTAATTTATAGCATGTGTCTATTTAATATGGATTATATATTCTTCTTCCATTCTAGGTATTAATCGCACCAGCCCAGGTGTAGGTGCTCTAGAAGAGGAAAATCATGAGGAGTTGATTTCAAATCCGTAGGCATTCATATAACTTGAAATCGCCAGGTTGTCCCTGTGGCTAGTCCTTGTAGTTTAGCTTTATTTCCTTTTCCTAGTCAGGATGCCCAAGTGAGTTTAGAACTCTTTTGATGAAATTATGTCATAGTTAGTTTATTTATGTTGCAATGTTAAGACTTTGGATTCGATATGCATGCTTGAAGTTGGTTACAATCCCATTATGTGATTTTTATGTTATTTGTTGAATGGGATATGTGCTACTTCTTAATGTAAGGATTGGGTCCCACTCAGTACATTGGACCCCATGTGGGGGAGACTGAATTGGTGCTTCAAGCCACGTTTTTGGCCCATTCAGGCAATGGGAGAGTCTGAAGTGCATTGTCAATGGGATGAAATGCAATTTGTTATTTTTGTAGCCTATAAATATAATGTCACTTCATTCCCATGGTTCATTTAGATCATTTTGGAGCTGAAATTTGTTTATGGAGCTTCAGGAAGGTCATCTTGGAGGTCTATCTCATGCACGTTGATGTATGTTGGTCTTTTAGATTACTTTTGGAGGATCAAAGCTTATAACCATCCTCCTTGACTAGTTTAAGACATAATCACGTAATTGGTTCCTCTCTCTATCATATTTTATGTTATCTTCTCTTCTCCTTACCCTCTTGAACTTGGTGCTCCATGATATATGGTAGGAATCCCGTTCTTTACTACATATTTCACTTTTCCACATTTTTTTTACCTAGTTGGAGCTAGATTTTGTTGGATTTGACATTATTAGGGGGTGTTTGATGGTGCCTTGGTGATAGGGATCGTGTATGGACTCACTATAGATCATAATATTCATCTGTTTCAAGTGATTTAACCACAATTTAGTAATATATGAATGCAACTCCTACATGCAATCACAAAATCTTACTAAACACATGTTAAAAATGTTAATGATGTGACTTATATGTATTTTTTGGCTATGACTTGAGTAACTTCATGTTTTGTCTCCTTATTTACTATTTCATGCCATTATAGACAAAACTAATGAAACATTTACTACTATGTTTCTATAAAATTCAAATTATATATGTATATTGCCCTAGACAACCTACTTAATTAGAGAATTTCACTACTTGTGCAGTGTTGATCTCATACAATGTAATGTTGAAACAAAACTTTTCATGGTGATTTTATGACTAAAAGAAGTTATTCCAGACATAAAAGAAGTGTCATTTGAGCCTATTTTATAATATGTCCCTTGTATGGCCGCAATGATGAAATCTGGCTATGTTGTTACCTTTTGAACACGAACTAGGGTTTTAATGCTTCTATTGCTTGAATGGTATTGTATGATAGTATTATAATCTGATTTATATCCTTCTTTTCTTATGAAAGGTGAATAATTATCTTAATTAACCAAGTGAAATCCTAATTCATGTAGTTCCTTATGACAATATAACTTCCCAATCTCCATAAGTCAAGGAAACAAAATGAGTATCCTTATAGCAAACTAAGGATTATGAGAAGGTACTCAGAGTCATATATTGTTGTGGAGATCTTATGGAGATCGGATAATCCTAAGATCATACATAATGCACTAGGAGACTTTGTAGTCACCAACCATAGTTTGGGAAACACATTTGAGCTACTAAAAGCATAATAATAATAATTTATTTTTTCTATTACTACTTCTTTCACATCGTGTTACCAACATGAAAATCTAGTGCATCTTGTGTCAATTACTTATCCTTATCTTTATACAGTTGTACCATTACCTTGTGAGTATAATTTGACTCTTGAATATGTAATTGAAATCTTGTAATAAAATAATATTTCTTAATAATACTAGTGAATTGTTGAGTTTGTGTTGGTGATTTTATCTTGTTATATGTTTATGTTTACTAAGCTTTTACACTTCTGCATTCATGCTTTGATAATATCATGCTGCAGTCCTATCACCATTGGCTTATAATCATTTGGAATTAAGATTTGAGTGATAAACAGTTCCATGACACATGCACTTTAGTGTTCATGATGATGTCAAAAGAAACATAATAAATCAAACCCATGAATATGTATGTAGATAATCTAATTTTAAATATTTATATTACTCTGAGGTTGAACAAATTTCTAATAATATTGATTGATGGTTTTTTCTCCTTTACATTTACTTCAGTGAGATTTTGCATAAAATACAAAATTCTCACATACATCGTGGTTTTCTTTATGTGGCTTTGTGAATTTCGATGCTTGTAATATATTTTTGGGGGATAATTCTTTTTCCAGATAGCATAATAGTTTTAGCTAATACTTGATGACATTCAAATAACTTATTTTACTATAGCTCAATATGTAATACATGAATTTTTAATTTCAACTATCTAGTTGTGACAAACAAATAATAAGTCCCAAAAAAGACCCAACGACGTGAATTTGTGTAATTTGATGGGTTTTGGGCCCAATATTAGTCCCACAAAGGTTTTTTTGCCATAAAGAAGATTTAAAATCTACCATTAAAACTTACAAGATCAAATATTTAAACATTTGATTACATTGGACAAAAGGTATAATTGGTCAAAACTCAGTGACTAATATCATTGGAATGAAAATAAATTTATATTTGTCCCACAGTCAATAATGAATTATATTGATATAGTAACATGCGATAAAGGTGTATCCAAATTGGAAATCGTGTTCCCTATATCAATGTAATTAAACAACTCATATTGGATGTTGGTTTGATAAAAAAGAAAATTGGAGCACATCAAATTGACTTCTCTTTTTATACTTGTGATGGCTGGAAAGTCCAATTGAGGATTTTTTCAAGGAGATATATTGTGACACATGACCATTGCTTCAATGCATAAGCACGACCCAGGGACAAATGAGTCACATAAAACTCGGGGAGGGGGGAGAAATGCCAAAGAAAATGATGCTAATTACCATCACAAACCAAGAAAGTAAGGAAAATTTGATATAAAAGTTGCAACATCAATTGCAGAAGTAGACAAACACAAATAAATAAGTTAAGTATTTAACAAAAGTGAGAGTATGTATTTTATGTCATTTTACTTGAATTATACCAACAACATCATATATCCTAAGGTCTTTGACTAACTTCCCTTCGGAAGGGTCTGTAAGGGTGCTCAAGATTAGATAACCCCTTTCTATGAGAAGGGACCTCAAGGCCATCACCAAGAAATGACCCTTATATCGACATGGTCTGTCCTATCTTGACAACTCAAAGTAAGACACCCAGCCTTGTGTCCTTACCCTAAGAATACATGCAGGTGCACAAGGTTTGTAAAATGGAGTTTCTATATTATGTTTCAAGCTATAAAACAACGACAATAATACAAACATCAACTACAATACTAGTATTACATGGCAATATTTTAGCAAGTAAACAAGCATACATATGTATCACATTTCAAGTAAAAAATCCATGGTCATATAATTATTAAAGCATGTACCTGAGTTTATAGATTTTTAATTATCCTTGATCATCTAGATAACTGGTCATCACCTGATTAATAACAAATTAATCATCATTAATCATAGGACCAAAGTTATATTTGATATTTAGGTTTAAACTATGGTTTTGGGATAAACCTATGATCCAATTGACCTTAATATTATCTCTGATATTTTTATATTGATCTAGAAATCGTTATTTAGGTCTGGTCCAATTTTCATATTTTTTTGATGTTTGTACTAATTTCCATAAATAAAATGATGCTTAAACCATCTAATTATGCATTAATGAAGAAGGACCTAATATTTTGGCATAATGATCATATTAGAGTCTATATTCAGTATACACATGACATTAATTCAACGGTGTTTTTCTGATATTTAATTTCTATCATATGCTAATTATACCATTTCTATGAGATCTAAAAAAAGCATTTACTTATACATTAAAAACCATTAGTAATCAAGGATCAAAATTATAAGCTAAGGGTCTTATAAGAAACTAGAAATTTTTTTGAGTTCAGGGGTATTTTTTAGGTATGAATTGGACATGGGAGCTATATTCTATGATTTATGCAAAATCTCAACATTTCTTAATATAAGATAAGATTTACCATATTGAGAATTATTGGAACTGCTAGATCTTGAGGCCAGCATACCCAGATGCTTCCAAAATGCTCCAATAGGGAACATGGATCATGGCCTGATCCAATAATCAATATGAGTTGGCCGTCCCTAGGAAATGACTAGTCACCATGTCCTCACGAATCTGAGTCCACGATCCTCTCCCTCCCCCCTTTGTTTCTTCATGTGTAGTGAAATTTGTCATCCAAGAAGGTACGAGCTCTGACGAGCAACACAACATCCAGTCTCCTCAATGGCATCTCAAAAAGGCTATAAACTTGCAGGTGTCAAAGTGGATCCGACAGCCTCCGAGGACCCTATGTAGAGGTATTTCATTGGATCTCATGGCTAGGGTTTCACACTATAGTAGAGCAATCCTCCCCAGAAGAGGGGGTTTCTCATGCCCTCTGCAAGAGTCACAAAGCTTAGTTAGTGTCATACAAATGGCAGGGTGCATCCCAAACATGGTGATGAGTCTGCCAACATTACACATCGATCCCACCTCTACGGGGAGGACAGATTTTGTAGTTAGAAAGCTCATTGGACATCATCTGCTAGACCACTCTCCATCTTCGTGTGGATTTGTAGGTGGTGATTTCTCTCTAAAACTCCTCAGACCCTATTTATAGGCATCAAATCCACTGCTTCCTCATCTAGTGTAAAAGGTCATGGAGAGCAGAGGTGGAACAACAACATTATATCTCTCAGCCCAACACTCAAGGTTTTGGTTGTATGGCTTGTATTCTTTGGAGAATGCCAACCACAATTGGAATATTGGCATGATAGGGGGTATAGTATCTAGGTGGCACAAGGATACCATGGTACAACTGTATTTTTCTCCAAGGAAATCAAAGGTGGAAGACATAGTCTCCACCCACCGATTCAGACAGGGTCCCTAGCTCTAAGCTCCACATAGCCCCCACATAAATGATGGATGTGTGACATTATATGAAAAATAAACTTAGATCCAAACCAATGAATCGTTAATCACTCAATTCATTTAATCAAAATCTAAACATCAATATCTCTCAAATGCAAGATCAAAACATGATGTGTTTTAAGATATAGCTCTATCATAGACAACACTAGTATTATACCGAGAGCAATATCAAAATGTAAGTGTTAGACCACTCACATAAGTTCATCAAGAAGTCTTAATCCAAGGACTATATAGTTTAATATAATTATCACAACACCTCAAACATGTCTTATTATGTCAAGTTAGTCATGAGTACTCATTATAAACCTCAATACATGATGGCTTACTGACCCTAAACAAAAATGGCTCCTCAAGTATATTCAAAGATTATTAACTACCTAATATCTTGACCTTCATCATTATACATCAAAACTCATCATTGAATGTTCATATGCTTTGAATATGGTTTGTATTATAATCTAAGCTTTTGGATCCTCATTATTCATCATTCATCTATCTACATTGAGGATGATCGTAAAACCTTAGAAATCTAGTATATCACATTCACCCCACCTTAAATGGAATTTCATCCTTGAAATTCAACTAGTCCCATACTTAAGGTGATCTCGAGGAGTCTCTACATTATCTAGGTCACCACTTCTAGGTGCCAAGGTTATCATAGTATTGCATGAGTTTTCATCTTAAGATTTAGAGCATCTAAGGTATACCCACCCCACCTTATATATATGGGAGCATCGTTTTAGTAGTTCGGTCATAAATTGGCATTCTAGTATTTTAGGATTTACATATCTCCATACCCTAAAAATCAAGCTTTGTTCATGCATATGATGTTGAGAAGGTTATACTCAAGGTTTCATCTTCAACCCTACCCACCCATGCAAGGTGATATCAAGGTTTCATGTCAATATTTATTGTAACTACCACTCCTAACATCATTATTGTTTATTTTTGTCAACAACATAAAAGGACTTCATTATCAAAGAAAGGCTTACTTAAAATTCTTGAATATTAGGTCTTACCCTATTGTGTGAGTTATCACGAAGAAGCATACATTACAAGGATTGAGGTTAAGCACTATATTTTTTATCATGTAAACATGATCCATAGATATCTTAATTCATGTTTATGGTTCCAAACTTATATCTTTCATGTGAGGCATTACTTCATCTTAGGTATAGCATATGAGAGTGTCTTATCATACATGTATCAAGTTTTAATGTAGGTGAGATATTTCATGTGTCAAGTATCATTTGAGGAACAACATTATCGTCAAGATCGAGGTTTTGTAATTATCTCACGTGTATCTAGAAAAGGCTCCACAAGGCCGAGCCACTAGAATTAGCACCTCTATGTCTAATAAGACGTGTTAACCAGAACCATCTACCCATAACAAAATTTCTACCTAACTTTCAAAATAAGAGCAGTCACTAATTTCATCCACATAGTACCACTAACTTGAGTATGAGGCTCATCATGAAGATCACACATCATATACATCATCTTAGGGTTTTGGGACATCTCCCTCACCTAGATGGAAAACATACATATATCCAATGCCTCTTTCTCTAGGGTTAGATCTTTTCATAGGAAATTTAAGGCTCAACATTTTCAAGGGAATCATATACTAGGTTACTCAACTCACTTACTTAGGAGTATTCTGGATAGGGAGTCATCACCATGTATGTCATCATGCATATTTTTCAACATTTCATGTATAATTTGGAGGTTAAGTTCCCTAACCTTCCCCAATGTCAGGTTAACCCATGTTAAGAGTTCACCCTTTTCATATATCCCATGCTAGAGGTCCTCCTTTGTAAAGAGATTGAGGTCAGTGTTGGTCTTAATCCATATATCACTAACCAATATCGACACATACAAGACTAAACATAGTCAATCATGTAAACCCACAAGCTATGTTTAGCACATCAACCAAGTCATATGCACCACACATGGTGCTAAGTCTAGATAGGGTTGCATGGTCAAAACTCATCTCATGTCATCCAATCATATTTAACCCTTTTGAAAACAAACTTAGGTCATCATGAAGCAACTCATATCATCAATAATAACATCATCATCATCATCGTCATCGTCATCATAATCAACTTAGGTCATATTGACTATTTACTAGCCTAACCTTTATCATGGCTCTAAAAAATTCTAGAGACTAAAATATCATCTATATACTCATCTAGACTTGATGTTACATCTCTTTCTCTTAGGTTACATGGACACTCACTGCCTTTTTGCATGTGGTAACATTTTCATATGTAAATATATACTAATATTTGAAATAAGTGTTCTCCAACGTTGAAATAGGCAAGAGAAATCACCATTCTCCATTAGAATAAAACAAAAACCAAAATGAGTTACCACACTCATCAGGCAGTCTAGTAAACTGACACCTAGAGAACTAGGAATAACATGGTGCACACTTGTATATCCACCCTAAGCACATATCACGAACATATGTCTAGGGTTTACAACCATAAGATTTGCCTCTTCTCACCCTTCTGGACCTGCATCACATACTACATGATAGAAAGATGAGAAAAGAAAGGTTTCAATAATTATACAAGTACACACCTAGTTTTGGAACATCTAGGTTCTAACCTAGAGGCTAAGTCAACTTAGTCCATCAAGGATAATAATTAAGTTTCTAAATTGAGATGTATGGTTGAATTGAGTTTGTGTTTCATGTGAGTAATGTTTGGTGTAGTTATTGTTCACACTCTGATACCATCTGTCATGGAACCATTTATTACTCAAATCCTAACTCTAAATGACTATAAAGCCAATGGTGATAGGACCTTGGTATCTGTCTGTAGCATGGTATTGTCAAAGCACAAATGCAAAAGCATAAAAGCTTAGCGTACATGGCTAGATAACAAGATAAAAGCACCAAATTAAACTCAAAAATATGCAAGTATTAATAAGAAATATGATTTTAATACAAGATTTCAATTACATATTCAAGAGTCAAATTGTACAAGTTTGCTCATGTACACTAGGGATCTTACAACAAGTACACATGACATAGCTCACCAAGTCCATCAACTTCTACCCATCTCTAAACCTATCAAATACATGAAACAAGTGGTTTGACACGTGAGGTGTTGAGTACATGGATGAAAGATACATATATATAAGTTTTGTAGAATTTAAAAGAAGTTGTAGAAGTAGACAAACATGAACAAACAAGTTAAGTATTTAGCAAAAGCAAGAGCATGTACTTCATGTCATTTTACTCCAATTATACCAACAACATCCTATATCATAAGACGTTTGACCAACTTCCCATCAGAAGGGTGCTCAAGATTAGATAACCCTTTTCTATGAGAGGGGCCTCAAGGCCATCACCAAGATTTAATCCTCATATCGACATGGTCTGCTCGATCTTGACAACTCAAGTAGGATGCCCAGCCTCGTGTCCTTACGTCGGAAATACAAGCAGGTATACAAGGTTTGTATAATGGAGTTTCTATATTATGTTTCAAGTTATAAACCAATAATATCAAGACAAACACTGAGTACAATACTAGTACTACATGGGAATATTTGAGCAAGTAAACAAGCATACATATGCATCACATTTCGAGAAAGAAAGTCATAGTCATATAATTCTTGAAGCACGTGCCTAAGTTTAGATATTCTTATTATCCTTGATCATCTAGATATCTAGTCATCACCTAATTAATAACAAATTAATCATCATTAATTATATAACCATGATTATATTTGATATTTAATTCCCGACTAGGGTTTTAGGCCAAACCTAGGATCCAGTTGACCTTAATATTGTCTTTGGTATATTTATACTGATCTAGAATTTGTATTAAGGTCAGATCCAATTTCCATATATTTTTTTCTAGATGCTTGTACTAATTTCTAGAAATAAAATGAGGTTTAAACCATATAATTATATATTAATGAAGAAGTACCTAATATTTTGGCATGTTCATATTAAAGTCTATATTCAGTACCCACATGACATTAGAATCCAATGGTATTTTTCTCATATCTAATTTCCATCATGTGCTAATTATACCATTTATATGAGCCCTAAAAGAAGCATTTACTTCTACATTAAAAACCATCAGTAAGGGTCGAAAGTCTAGCCTAATGGTCTTATAAGAAACTAGACATTTTTCAAAGTTCAAAGGTAGTTTTTGGGTATTAACTGGACATGGGAGCTATATTCTATGATTTATACAAAATCTTAACATTTCTTGATATAATATAAGATTTACCATATTGACAATTATTGGGAATGTTGGATCCTGAGGCTAGCATGCCACATGTTGCCATGATGATCCAGTAGGGAACATGGCTCACGACTGATCCAATATGAGACGGACGGCCCTAGGAAACGACCAGTCATCTTGTCGTCACAAACTTGAGTCCATACCCCTCTTCCTTCCTTCGTTGTTTCGCTGTGTGCAGTGAACTCTATCATCCATGAAGGCAAGAGCTTCAACGAGCAATGCAACATACAAACTCCTCAATGGCATCTCAAAAAGACTATGAGCTTGCATGAGTCGAAGTGGATCTGGAGACCTCCGAGGACCCCATGCAGAGGTATTTCATTGGATCTTGCGGCCAGGGCTTCACCCTGGTGGAGCAATCTGCCCCAAAAGAGGATATTTTCCATGCCCCCTGCAAGAGTCACGAAGCTTGGTCGGTGCCATACAAATGACATAGTGCATCCAAAACACAGTGATGAGTCTACTACCATCACCCATCGATCCCACCTCAGTGGCCATGGAGGACAAATTATGTGGTCAGGAAGCTCAGCGGACAACATCTGCTTGACCACTCTCCATCTTTGTGTGGATTTGTAGGTGGTTCTCTCTCTTTGAAACTCCTCATACCCAAGTTCAAACATCAACTCCATGCTTCTTCATCTAATGTAAAAGGCCATGGAGATGAGAAAGAACAACAACTCTATATCTCTCAATCCAACACCCATGGTTTTGGTTGTATGGCTCTTATTCCTTGGAGAATGCCAACCAACTGGAATATTGGCATGATAGGGGTATAGTAGCTATGTGATATGAGGATTTCATGATCCAAATTGGAGGTGGAAGTCAGAGTCTCCACCCATCAATTCAAATAGGGTCTCTATCTCTAAGCTCCATGTAACCCCCACATAAATGATGGATTTGTGGAATTAGATAAAAAAAACAAACTTAGATCCAAACCAATGAACCGTTAATCACTCAATTCATTAAATAAAAATCTAAATATCAATATATCTCAAATGCAATCTATAAACATGATGTGCTTTAAGATATAGGTCTATCATATACAACACTAGTATTATGCCGAGAGCCAACTCAAAATGTAGGTGTTAGACCACTCACATAACTTAATCAATAAGGGTTAATCCAAGTACTATATAGTTTAATATAATTATCATAACACCTCAAAAATGTCTCATTATGTCAACTTAGTCATGAATACTCGTTATAAATCTTGATACATGATGGCTTAGTGACCCTAAATACACAAAACAAAAAAATTGCTTCTCAAGTATGCTCAAAGATGATTGGCCGCCTAATATCTTGACCTTCATCGTTATATGTAAAAATTCATCATTGAATGTTCATATTCTTTTAATATGGTATGTATTATTATCTAAGCTTTTGGATCCTCATTATTCATCATTAATCTGTCTAAATTGAGGATGATCGTAAAACCCTACAAATCTAGGATATAACATTCACCCCACCTTAAATGGAATTTGTCCTCGAAATTCAACTAGTCATACTTAAGGTGATCTCAAGGAGTCTCTACATTCTCTAGGTCACCACTTTCAGGTGCCAAGGCTATCATATTATTGCATGAGTTTCATCATAAGATTTAAAGCTTCTTGCATGTACCCTCCCCGCCTTATATAGATGGAAGATTTAGTAGTTCAATCATAAATTGACATTCTAGTATTTTAGAATTTACATCTCTCAGTATCCTAAAATCAAGGTTTATTCATGCATATGATGTTGAGAAGGTTATGCTCAAGGTTTCATCTTTCACCCTACTCACCCATGCAAGGTGATATTAAGGTTTCATGATAATATTCATTGTAACTATCACTCCTAACATCATTGGTGTTTATTTTTGTCAACAACATACAAGGATTTCATCATCAGATAAAGGCTTACTTAAGATTCTAGAATATTAGGGTCTTATCATATTGTGTGAGTTATCACGAAGAAGCATAGATTATAAATATTGAGGTTAAGAACTATATTTTGTAATCACATAATCATGATCCAAAGATATTTTAATTCAAGTTCATGGTTCCAAACATATATTTTCCATGTGAGGCACTATTTCATCTTAGGTATATCTTATTAGAGTGTATTATCATACATGTATCAAGTTTTAACGTAGGTGAGATATTTCATGTGTCAAGCATCATTTGAGGAACAATATTATTGTCGACATCGAGGTTTCATAATTATCTCATGTGTATCTAGAAAGAGATCCACAAGCTCGATCCACTCAAACTAAGACCTCTATGTCCACTAAAATGTGTTAACCACAACCATTTTATAGGGAGATATGGGCACAGAGTATAGCAATAGAAATAAAAAAAATATCTATATGTATTCTCATAATAGCAAGATCATGTCAACTACTATGAAATAGGAAGGATGGTTTAGTGATTCATACCTAGTCATGAAGCAAGTCCAGTGGCAATGACTCGCTTCTATGCAACTTCCAACTAGTTGCTCTTGGACGGTGGTTGTGTAGCTCCTGGTTTTCACCACGAACAGTGAACAAGACAGCTTCTACAGTGCTCCTATGGTCGCGCCATGAATGCAAGTTGACTTTACTCTCTGAGCAGCAGCCAAAGGAATCCTGCCTCTAGAGTAGTTCACACAGACTAACTAAAACTCCTGTCATTCAATTAGAACATACAAGAAGGATTTATCCTTCCCGTTGGTGTACTAGTCACCAACTCTCTCTCCCACAATGACAACTTTCAGTTGTTCTCTCCCGTAGCTATCCCTCCCTAGTCTAGTAGGACTTGTGATGAATGTATGTTCATCATGAAATTCAATTATCACTTTGGGACAAATTCAACTCTATATATACAATTTCACTCATTAAATATCAAAATGGAATCATAATGCGCAAAACAACTTAATTGATTCGATTATCAAAGTTTTAACTAAATATTGTTCATTTGATGCAGGTTTTGACAAAGCTTAACAAGCAGGTAGGGTCCGCCTTCATCTCTGGCTCTGGTTAAGAAATCTAACCAAGAAATTCCATCCATTCAGTCCCAAGACCGTTTGGGTCCATGCGGTCCCAAGACCGTTTGGGTCCAAGCGGTCCCAAGACCGTTTAGGTCCATGTGGTCCCAAGACCATTTGAGTTCATACGGTTTCAAGATCGTTTGAGAAGCAGAGACCATTTGAAGGAATCACTCAACCGCAAGGGATCGAGCAGTGCATGAACTCGAAGATCGCGAAGCAGAGTCCTGACCACGGCCGTGGTGATCCAAAACGGCCGTGGTTTTCCGCTATCACCACGACCGTTTGACGTGGCCACGACCATGGCAGACCTGAGCCCTCACTCGCCACGACCGTGGTCAACAAGCCACAACCGTGGTCAACAAACCACAACTGTGGCATCTTTCCTGCATCAACCTGCTCTCTTTTACCACGCCCGTGTGCGGCAGTACAGCCGTGTGGCTACTACCTCACCACGACCGTGGTACTATGCCACGGTCATGGCACGATTTCATCAGGGCCTATTTTCTCGCCCACCACGCCCGTGCGAGGCGGCATGGCTGTGGAGCAGCAGCTCCACCACGACCGTGGTGTATCGTCTTCAACCTCCGACCATCACCTATTTGCAGCTCCTATATGAGATTGATTGGAGGTGTTTCGCTTACCAAATAAGGTCGCCATGAGGCCGCCACACCTACATAAGAAGGACGGAGATCGTTTGATAGTTCAGAGAGCCGCTAAATCGATTTACCAAGCAAACCCTCTACTGCTCGTTTGCGGAGCATAGAGCGAAGCAGAACTAATTAGCTCGATGTCGATCCAAGATCGTTTGGGAGCGTTGACCGAAGCAACGACCATTTGCTTACAAACGATTTCCAAACCATTTGATATCAAATGGTTTACATACCGTTTAGGCATCTGCTCCCAAGACCGTTTGCCAAAGTCAAAGACGAAGACCGTTTGGTGATTAAACGGTTTGCAAACTGTTCGCTGCTGCCAATTAGTGAAGACTGTTTGATCTATGCACATGAAACCGTTTGCTCTCAAACGGTCTCCATACCGTTTGCTCTCAAACGGTCTCCAGACCGTTCGGAGAAGATATTTCCAGGATTGTTTGGTCTATTTCCACAGACCATTTGGGGCTATTTTAAATGAAACCGTTTGATCTCTTCTTACCCAAGACCGTTTGGGGTCAGTCCTGTGCCTATAAATAGGACCCCAAAGTTCCTCACTAGGACATGGGATCTGGGATGCCGATAGGCTACCCGTACACAGGTCCGATCCAAATCCAGTCCAGTTTACGCCAGTTCCATTTCACCTACTGCCCGTGCTACAACCAAGGAGGCTGAGGAGAGAAGGAAGACGGAGTGAGGGAGACTGTCCGGTTTGTCTTGGCAACTCCCGTTCGCATCCAGATCTGCTCCGACATGACGTAGGAGGCCGTATCTTCTTCACCGAGCTGCGACTACCTTTTGCACTGAGTTCATGGCAGATTTCTCTCTCTTTCTCATTCTTCTTATTTCTCGCATCATGAGCGAGTAGTACCTTTTCGCTGGGGTGCGGGGACTAGCCCCGCTGCCCATACAAACCATGTTCTTTTGTTAAACTTTCCATGGCAATGTATATAACTCTTCATCTTGTGGTTAACCGTTATGCTTGTAGTTTGATTAATTGTTTGCTTTCATCTCTGTTCTACCTATATTGCGAGAACATCTATGTGTAGGATAGAATGTCGTTTAACAAGTTGACTCCTTGATGAGAACTTCTAAAAGGATTCCTTGAGGTCGTAAGTGTATGATCCGCGAGGGGACGAGCCATCTAGCCTTCAGTGACGCTTCTGTGTGCCTAACGCCTTTACAGGGGGTTCACAACCTTAGTTAGATTTTGTATCTTCTTGTTAATCATCGATATTTGCTCGTATATTAATTCCATGCTCGCTTATCGATTAATGCGGTTGACTCCCAAACTAGAAATAGAATGGGATTTCTTCAGAGCCGTAAGTAAGTGATCTGGATGGTGACGAGACATCTGATGCCTAAGATGATGCTTACGCGAACCTAACGCCCTCACGGGGGGTTCTGCAGCAGCTCTATTTGGATTAATATATCTTGCCTGGTTTGTTTGCGATTGAATGTGTTTGTGCGTGTAGCGGTGGTAAAACCCGGTACCATCCCAGCAATTCCATATCATTGATCTAAACCCAACTATAATTCAGCCTTTACTTTCTTGCAATTAGTTTAAGTAACCTCAAATCAACCAATCGTTCTAAATATTAGTTTTACTTGAGCTAGATTCGACTGACAAGGATTCTTAAAAAGGTTGTCCTTTGGGTTCGATCCTTAACTATACGGCAATAAGACTCGTCCTCTTGCGGGTGGTATTATTGCACTTTGGTTTTGGTAAAAGCTGGGGGATTTCAACCCCGAGTGAGTTTGTTAGGGCGTTCAAAAATACCACGTCAAATTCTGGCGCCGTTGTCGGGGACAAGGAAATCAGTCAGTCAAATCTAGTTCTTTTAAGACTAATCTAGGATTTTGCTTTTTCTTTTGAGACAATCGATCATCTACTTGAATTTGACTCTACTTTGTGGATCTCATTTTCAAAATCTTTCTATTTTCAGGTACAACCCAAGGCATAGTGTATGCACCGTTCGGACAGCCCCGGACTCACAGCAAGCTTTGATCCCGAGATAGACAGAACTTTCCATCATCAGATCAGAGAGAATCAAGCAAGGATGGCTCAAGAAGAAGAGGTAGCCCGAAGGGTGGCTCAAGCCATCAATGCACAAAGAGATAGGCTCATGTAAGAAGCCAGGGCTGCGGTTCAGCAGGAAATCCTAGCAGCACAAGCAGCAGCGTAAGCAGCTGAACGACAAAAGGATCTTAGAGAGTTCTCAATCCTGAAAGTTGTGAATGTTCATCATCCAGTACAGCCTCCTCCCATCAATGCTGCCAATTTTGAGATTAGGGCACATTGGATCACATTGCTTCAAAACAACCCTTTCTATGGCAAACAAGCAGAGGACAACCAAGGACATCTTTTAAGATTCATCGATCTATGTGCTATGACAAAGCAGAATGGAGTCACTCATGATGCCATTCGACTCCGTCTCTTCAAGTATTCCCTCGTTGATAGAGCCATAAGTTGGTACAATTCATTGCAAAGTGAAATACCCATCACCACCTGGGAACAACTCCAAAATGTGTTTCTGGAAAAATTCTATCCTCCATCTCTCACATATGAAATTAGGGGCCGGATAACAAATTTTACTCAAGTCCCTGGAGAAACTCTCACTGAAGCATGGGATAGATACAAAGAGCTTCTATGCAAATGTCCACACCATGGAATTCCCAAAAACCAACTCATTGAAATTTTCTATAGGGGTGTGGATGATGATATTAAGAGGTTTCTAGATTCCTCGTCTGGAGGAAACTTCATGCGTAAAAGTTATGATAGCGCATGGAGAGTTGTCACCCTGGGAGTAGAAAATCAAGACAATTGGGGCAGATCTGTAGGTAAAGGAGTCTTGAAAGTAGCTATGGCCGAAGCTACTCCCAAGTACAAGTCTATCGTTGAAACCTTGAAAGTCTTAGTTGCCAGGCAAGACCATATTGAATCATCTCTAGCTGCTATTGGAAGAGGACGTTCACCCACTCGGCAACCGGAACAGGTCAAGTCCACTTCCATGTTCTGTGAAGCATGTAAGAGCATCGATCATTCCACTTTATCATGCAATGTTCTCTATGACGTTGTACTGAGCAATGTATGTGGACAAGGAGATAATGGTCAGATGGAAAATCTTAATGCTATCAACACTATTCCTAGGCAAAGTTATTACAATCCGAATCAGAATAGGAATCACCCAGGTTTTCAATATGGAAACCCCTCTGGAGCAGTAAACTCGCATCAATTTGGTTCAAACAATCAATCAAGAGGCCCACCAGGATTCCAGTATAATCAACAACAGAATCTTGGGAATCAAGGAAATTTCAAGGGGAACTTTCAGAATAGGAACTACAACAATTATCAAAACAACTCTCAGTATCAGAATCTTAATCAACAGCGAGGATAGCAAGCAGGAAACGTATCTTCTGATGACAAGCTATCATCCATTGAAAAGATGTTGCAAACTCAGCAAACCATGATAGCTAACCAACAAGCTCAGCAGAAGGCTATTGAATCTCAATTAGCTCAACTTGCAGCTAGCATAAAGCCACCTGCTGGAGTCTTTGCTGGACAACCCGAGAACAATCCCAAGCATCCTGAATAGTTGAAGGCAGTCAACACCAGGTCAGGAAAAGACTATTTGGATCCCCCAGTAGAGACACCTGTGGTTATTACAGACGAAGATGAACCTGTGATTGTCCAAAACTCAACAACACTAGAGTCTCAATCAAAAGAAGATAAGACAGATAAGGGAAGTCCTGAGAAATCTACTGATGAAGAAACTGAAACACCAGAACCTGATATTCCTGTATATAAGCCTCGTATACCCTTCCCAACCCGTCTAAGGCAAACCAAGCTCGATACTAGATTCAATAAGTTTAAAGAGGCTATGAAGAAAATTCATGTTGATATACCCTTCTTAGATGCTCTGGCTGAGATACCAGCCTGGACTAAGTACCTAAAGTCACTCCTAACCAGGAAGTATATAACTGAGGAATATGAGATAGTAAAACTGGCAACAACTACATCGAATATCATATTGAGCAAGATGCCAAAAAAACAAAAAGACCCGGGATCCTTTGGAATTTCATGTCACATTGGTGACTCATCATGCAAGAAAGGATTAGCAGATCTCGGTGCAAGCATCTCTATTATGCCACTTAGCTTATGCAAAAGACTATGGTTTGCATAATTTCTTCCTACTGGTATGACTATACAGCTTGCAGACAATTCGATAAAACGTCCGTTAGGGATCCTCGAGGATGTCCCGGTCAAGGTGGGCAAGGACACATATGTTCCATGCAACTTTGTCATTATGGACATAAAAGAAGACACCAGATATCTTCTCATTTTTGGTCGTCCGTTCCTCGCCACTACAAGAGCCCTGATAGATGTTAAAGCTGGTACCTTACTGCTCAGATTAGGCAAAGAAACTCTCGAATTCAAAGTTTTTGAAAGTATGAGAAGACCAAGTATGCAGGAAGAAGTCCATCTAATTTACTGCATTGAACAAATGTCACTCCTGACTCAAGAGCATCATGAATCAAACGATCCCTTGGAAGCTACTCTAACAAACCCATCAGTGGATGAACAAATCGACAAATGAGTAAAGGATTACATCGAATCCCTCGACTCTGCTAAAGAAGATGTCGAAGCCACTAGTGAAGAACTCAAAGTTACCAAAACTACTGAAGAAACAAGCGAAAAACAAGAAGCTCCCGAAATGAAACCCCTGCCCGAAGGATTAAAGTACGTGTTTTTAGACGATATCAAGGTTTTCCCAGTAATTATAAATTCTGATCTAACAGCTGAACAAGAAGAGAAACTTCTGAGGGAATTGAGGGAAAGAAAGAAAGCCATCAGTTATAAAATGAGTGACCTCACTGGATTCAGTCAAGCGCTGTGTATGCACAAGATCCCTGATGGAAGATCACAAACCTACTATTGAGCATCAATGGAAATTGAACCCAAATATGAAGGAAGTGGTCCGTAGCGAAGTCATTAAATTGCTCACAGCTTGAATAATCTATCTGATATCCGATTCGCCATGGGTGAGCCCAGTACATGTAGTCCCGAAGAAAGGTGGAACAACTATTATACGGAATGAAAACAACGAACTCATCCCCACTCGAACAGTCACAAGGTGGAGGATGTGCATAGATTATAGAAAATTAAACAAGGCAACTCGAAAAGATCATTTTCCTATGCCCTTCCTTGATCAAGTCCTACAAAGGTTGGCTCACCAAGAATATTTTTGTTATCTTGACGGTTACTCTGGATTCTATCAAATACCCATACATCCATATGACCAAGAGAAAACTACTTTCACCTGCCCATTCGGAACATACGCATTTAAAAGAATGTCGTTTGGTCTCTGTAATGCACCTGCAACTTTTCAACGTTGCATGGCTACCATTTTTGCGGGTCTTACTGAAACTATTATGGAGGTTTTCATGGATGATTTTTCTATTTACGGAGTTTCATTCGATTCATGTCTAAAGCACCTCTCCCTGGTCCTCAAACGTTGTGAAGAGGCACTTCTTGTGCTAAATTGGGAAAATGCCATTTTATGGTAAAAGAAGGCATTGTCCTGGGCCATAGGGTCAGTAATAGAGGAATTGAAGTAGATAAAGCCAAGATTGAAGTGATTTCTAAAGTGGATATCCCCACAAATGTAAAAGGAGTTCATGCTTTCCTAGGTCATGCAGGATTTTACAGAAGATTCATAAAGGATTTTTCCAACATAACGAAACCAATGACGAACCTACTACTAAAGGATACTGATTTCAATTTCAATGAAGAATGTGTCAAAAGCTTCAACACATTGAAGCAGGCCCTTACAACCACCCCCATCATTAGAGCTCCCAACTGGGACCATCCTTTTGAAATTATGTGCGACGCCAATGATTATGATGTGGGCGTTGTTTTAGGGCAATATATAGAGAAGAAACACTATGTGATCTATTATGCATCAAAAACTCTCGATGAAGCCCAGAGGAATTACGCTACTACCAAGAAAGAACTTCTTGTAGTCGTGTATGCCTTTGACAAGTTCAGATCCTACCTAATTGGTTCAAAGGTCATTGTCTACACAGACCACGCTGCCATTCGTTACCTTCTGGCAAAGAAAGATGCAAAACCCAGATTGATTAGATGGATCCTCCTATTACAAGAATTTTATTTAGAGATAAGAGATAAAAAGGGTACAGAGAATGTTGTAGCAGACCACTTCAGTCGCATCCACACTCTAGATACTGAGAAGATTCCGATCAATGATTCCCTGCCAGATGATCAACTAATGAAAGTCTCAGAAGTTGTACCATGGTACTCAAATTTTGTAAACTACCTTGCTGCTGGGGTCATCCATCCCCAATGCATCGGGAATGCACTGAAGAAGTTCATGCATGATGTGAAGCAATATCACTGGGATGAACCATATCTTTTTAAACTATGTGCTGATGGTCTGTATAGACGATGTATCACCGAAGAAGAAGCTCAATTTATTTTGGAACAATGTCACTCAGGACCAGTGGGAGAACATATGAGCTCTAAAAAGACTGCTTTAAAGGTTTTACAATGTGGATTCTTCTATACAACCATATCCAAAGATTCCTACGATTTTGTCCTATCATGTGACAAATGTCAAAGAACAGGTAATATAACAAAGAGAGATGAGATGCCGTTGAATCTATGGAAAGAAGTAGAGATATTCGATGTTTGGGGGGTAGACTACATGGGTCCATTCCCATCTTCTCATGGATTTTCATACATCCTAGTGGTGGTAGACTACGTCTCAAAATGGGTTGAAGCTATACCAACCGTCACTAGTGACTCCAAACCTATCATCAAATTATTCAAATATATTATTTTTCTCTGTTTTGGAGTGCCACGAACCGTGATATCCGACGGAGGGTCCCACTTCCTTGAAAGAAGCTTTGAAGCTTTACTGAGAAAATATGGTGTAACACACAAGGTAGCCTCACCTTACCATCCACAAACAAGTGGACAAGTAGAGGTCTCTAACCGTCAACTAAAGGCTATTCTGGAAAAAACTATAGGACACAATCGAAAGGATTGGGCAACAAAAATCAACGACGCCTTATGGGCCTATCGTACTGCTTATAAAACTCCCATTGGGACTACACCTTTTCAATTAATATATGGAAAAGATTGCCACCTGCCAGTCGAACTGGAACACAAGGCATGGTGGGCAATTAAACAATTGAACTTTGATATGAAAGAAGCTGGCCAAGCCAGGATTCTGCAACTCCAAGAGCTGGATGAACTCAGGATGACAGCTTATGAGAATGCACGAATCTACAAAGAACATACAAAACTTTGGCACGATGGACATCTGAAAAGAAAATACATACAAGTGGGAGACCAAGTTCTGGTATTCAACTCAAGATTGAAGCTATTCCCAGGAAAACTTCGCTCACACTGGTCTGGACCATACATCGTCAAGAGCATCTCTCCACATGGTGCCTTCTCATTATGGAGTGAAAAGTCAGGTGAATTTGTAACAAATGGTCACCGCTTAAAGAGATATTTCATCTCAACTGACATAGGTACTAAAGCAATGTTGGAACTCACAAATCCAAAAGATCCACCGTGAAGCTGAAGGATCCAGTCGAGCCATCGACATAAAACAAAGGCGCTTGTCGGGAGGCAACCCGATCAATAAATGTATTTTACTTTTATTTTCATAATAGAATATTTCTTCAATTTTGTTTTTACATTATAGTCAGTTATTCATTAAATAAAATTCGCATCGCAAAATGCTATTTTAAGATCTAATTACCATTCACCTTTGAAATTTTCATATAAGAGGATGCGCGCTGATCGGAACGCAACCACACTTGGTGGTCAATATGGCATGATTTTTCCCCTCCATCTTGGATTTAGGGTTTGCTCAGGACGAGCAAATATCTAAGTTCGGGGTGGAGGGTGGGTGGTACGTACCTCACTTTCCACCTACACCCATCCTTTTCATACTCAAAATTCTCACTATCACATTCTTTGCTAAAATTTTCAAAATTTTCAAAATTTTTAATGTTTTTCAAAGAAATTGAACAGATACTTGATGAATTTTTGACATTTCATGTTTCAGTAAAAATCACTTACTAAATTGCTATGCATTTTGAATCATTATATCCTCCTTATTCAAAGTAAATCTTCAAAAGGACCATTTTTTGAAACAAGCCTTTTGATTGAAATCATCTTGTGAAACTTATGACTCCTAACATCATGTTACTTTTGCAAAATTGAAAAGTGTCTATCGAACTGATAGGGATCAAACATGTCGTGCTTCCTAACTGACTAGTGGAACAATAACATGGAATCTCCACTGGATCCTCATCAAGTCATTATTTGAGCAGAGTACGACAAAGAGAACAATCTGGTGCACTGAGTTGTAAACCAAGTTGCATTCTGATCTGAACTCTCTTCTACACTTCTTCTATCATCTTCGTATCTCTCCATCCATCAAAAAGAAACAAAAGTAGCCAAAATAGTGCCAAACCCTAAGTTTGGGGTGGCACGCCACTTCCCTCTATATTCGCTTCTTCCATCCCTAACAAATTAATAGGGGCATACCACCAAAAATGCAATCTCGAGTCGAATAGAGGACAGATTTGCAAACAAAAGATGCCAAAATGTACACAAAAAGAATTGCAATCTCGAGTCGAATAGAGGAGAGATTCGCACACCAAAAAAATGCAATAAATAAAATTGCAAAGCAATTAAAAATCTCAAGTCGAATAGAGGAGAGATTTATTTTTTCCTTCCATACCACCTTTCACTCCTTTTTCTACCTAACGGCACAATGAATGCCTACCCTATCTTGGAAAACACCAGTGTCAGATCAGATGCACACTTGTTGTTCTGCGGGTATCTCTGGACTCTTATAAAACTCTCTGACATGATTGTTGTTGGAAAAAAGTGAGGAGGAAGTGATATTGGAAAATGAACTCAGAAACGAAGATATAGTAAGATGTGTTTAGTGGTCTCAGGAGGTTGAGATACTGAGTCATATTGAGCAGAAAGAAAACATTCATGATGTGAAGATGAAGCAATCACACGAATTGAAAGTATTCATTTGACGACTGTTTCAGATTTTGTGTTACTCGAGGACGAGCAACGTTTAAGTTCGGGGTATTTTGATGAATGTATATTTATCATGAAATTCAATTATCACTTTGGGACAAATTCAACTGTATATATACAATTTCACTCATTAAATATCAAAATGGAATCATAATGCGCAAAACAACTTAATCGATTCGATTATTAAAGTTTTAACTAAATATTGTTCATTTGATGCAGGTTTTGACAAAGCTTAACAAGCAGGAAGGGTCCGCCTTCATCTCTGGCTCTGGTCAAGAAATCTAACCAAGAAATTCCATCCATTCGGTCCCAAGACCGTTTGGGTCCATGCGGTCCCAAGACCGTTTGGGTCCAAGCGGTCCCAAGACCGTTTGGGTCCAAGCGGTCCCAAGACCGTTTGGGTCCATGTGGTCCCAAGATCGTTTGAGTTCATACGGTTTCGAGACTATTTGAGCAGCAGAGACCGTTTGAAGGAATCACTCAACTGCAAGGGATCGAGCAGTGCATGAACTCAAAGATCGTGAAGCAGAGTCCTGACCACGGTCGTGGTGGTCCAAACGGCCGTGGTTTTCCGCTATCACCACGACCGTGTGATGTGGCCACGACCATGGCAGACCTGAGCCCTCACTCGCCACGACTGTGGTCAACGAACCATGACCGTGGCATCTTTTCTGCATCAACCCGCTCTCTTTTACCACACCCGTGTGTGGCAGCACGGCCGTGTGGCTAGTACCTCACCACGACCGTGGTACTACGCCACGGCCGTGGCACGATTTCATCAGGGCATGTTTTCTCGCCCACCACGCCCGTGCGAGGCGGCATGGCCGTGGAGCAGCAGGTCCACCATGACCGTGGTGCCCAACCACGACCGTGGCGTGTCATCTTCAACCTCCGACCAGCACCTATTTGCAGCTCCTGTACGAGATTGATTGGAGGTGTTTCGCTTACCAAATAAGGTCTCCATGAGGTCATCGCACCTACAAAAGAAGACCAGAGATCGTTTGATAGTTCAGAGAGCCGCTAAATCGATTTACCAAGCAAACCCTCTACTGCTCGTTTGCGGAGCATAGAGCGAAGCAGAACTGATTAGCTCGATGTCGATCCAAGATCGTTTGGGAGCATTGACCAAAGCAATGACCGTTTGCTTACAAACGATTTTCAAACCGTTTGATATCAAATGGTTTACATACTATTTAGGCATATGCTCCCAAGACCGTTTGCCAAAGTCAAAGATGAAGACCGTTTGGTGATTAAACGGTTTGCAAACCGTACGCTGCTGCCAATTAGTGAAGACCGTTTGATCTCTGTACATGAAACCATTTGCTCTCAAACGGTCTCCAGACTGTTTGCTCTCAAACGGTCTCCAAACCATTTGGAGAAGATATTTTCAGGACCGTTTGGTCTATTTCTACAGACCGTTTGGGGCTATTTTAAATGAAACCATTTGATCTCTTCTTACCCAAGACCGTTTGGGGTCAGTCCTGTGCCTATAAATAGGACCCCAAAGGTCCTCACTGGGACATGGGATCCAAGACGCCGACAGGCTGCCCGTACACAGTCCGATCCAAATCCAGTCCAGTTTATGCCAGTTCCATTTCACCTACTGCCCATGCTGCAACCAAGGAGGCTGAGGAGAGAAGGAAGACGGAGCAAGGGAGACTGTCCGGTCTGTCTTGGCAACTCCCGTTCGCATCCAGATCTGCTTCGATACAATGTAGGAGGTCGTATCTTCTTCACCGAGCTGTGACTACCTTCTGCACCGAGTTCATGGCGGATTTCTCTCTCTTTCTCATTCTTCTTGTTTCTCGCATCATGAGCGAGTAGTACCTTTTCGTTAGGGTGCGGGGACTAGCCCCATTGCCCATGCAAACCATGTTCTTTTGTTAAACTTTCCATGGTAATGTATATAACTCTTCATCTCGTGGTTAACCGTTATGCTTGTAATTTGATTAATTGCTTGCTTTCATCTCTATTCTACCTATATTGCGAGAACATCTATATGTAGGATAGAATGTCGTTTAACAAGTTGACTCCTTGACTAGAACTTCTGAAAGGATTCCTTGAGGTCGTAAGTGTATGATCCGCGAGGGGATGAGCCATCTAGCCTTCAGTGACGCTTCTGTGTGCCTAACGCCTTTACAGGGGGTTCACAACCTTAGTTGGATTTTGTATCTTCTTGTTAATCGTCGATGTTTGCTCGTATATTAATTACCTGCTCGCTTATCGATTAATGCGGTTGACTCCCAAACTAGAAATAGAATGGGATTTCTTCATAGCCGTAAGTAAGTGATCTGGATGGTGATGAGACATCTGATGCCTAAGGTGATGCTTACACGAACCTAATGCCCTCATGGGGGGTTCTGCAACAGCTCTATTTGGATTAATATATCTTGCCTGGTTTGTTTGTGATTGAATGTGTTTGCACGTGTAGCGGTGGTGAAACCCGGTACCATCCCAGCAATTCCATATCATTGATCTAAACCCAACTATAATTCAGCCTTTACTTTCTTGCAATTAGTTTAAGTAACCTCAAATCAACCAATCGTTCTAAATATTAGTTTTACTAGAGCTAGATTCGACTAACAAGGATTCTTAAAAAGGTTGTCCTTTGGGTTCGATCCTTAACTATACTGTGATAAGACTCGTCCACTTGCGGGTGGTATTATTGCACTTTGGTTTTGGTAAAAGCTCGGGGATTTCAACCCCGAGTGAGTTTGTTAGTGTGTTCAAAAATACCACGTCAACTTTCTTGGGCTCTCTTGATTACCACTACTAGAGAGAACGATAGTTGTCAGAGGAACTGATTCTCAATTGTCTGTGTTGTTTTCTGGGAAGCCCCCAATACCCCTCTATTTAGAATAGAGGTCAGGGTCAAGGTTCCCAGTTTGTATGTGATTGTGTGGGAGTGGGAAGGACCGTAAGATCTTGAATTTTCACAACATGCGACAGCTAAAATGATCGTATGGTGCATGAGACGGTCATCTCACACTACTAAATGGTCATTTGGCAGTGTCCCAACTGCACACAAATTTGGCAATTTTGATTCCAAATAATATCACATATTAATTCCTTGCACCATAAGTAGTGTGCAATCAAAACTATTTGAGAAACATCCAAAATATTCGATCGGATCAACTAAGCCATCTCACACAAGTGAGACATTCGTCTCACTCACCTAGATAGTTGTCTGCTGAGTCTGATATGAGCCAGTCAGTCCAATCGTGTTCAAGGGAAGAACTTAGAAAATTCAGACTGTGATCAACTTGACAACCCAAACAACCATCTTAACACTTGAGATGCTAGTCTGTCTGCCCAAATAGTCATCTCAACACTTGAGATGGTTGTTTGTCATTTCAGTCGACCAATTCATTGCTCTATTGTGTGAATTGAATACCTAAACACTTTAGTAATCAATCCAATCGTCATTCAAGATAAACTCCTCTTCTAGATGAGTTCCTTTGTGTGTGACCCAGTAGGTCCTAATCACATTGGCAGTGAATGTTCATTATATCACAAGTAAAGAGAGGTGCCTAGTCACACATCAATTTCTTGAACCAGGAGTAGACTGTCTGAGATAATGTGACCTCAATATCATATATTGATTCACATGTGCATGCACATGCATTTCTCAATCTCACTTATCAAGTGGCCAAGGATATCATATTCTAGTAGAAGGGACAAATCCCATATCTATCACTCTTAGTCTATCCCCATGTGTCAATGTCACCCAATCATCTCCGTTATAACAACCCATGTTTTAGGATTGTGTTTGATGATCTCAAAGTGTACCCAATGACATGTGATGAGTGTAGTTATTTTAGGTCTAAGAATCACAATCACCATCTTCACTATGAGAGTTGATTATGACTTACCATATGATGGTTTCCATGCATCACTCTCAAGGTGGGTCTGTCTGATACATTGTTCCCTAATATGTATATGTATGTTTGGTTTGATATTGCCATATCATGACTAATGACATTCTATCATCAACCAACCCACACTCTAGTCTTATGTGTTACTGTTGTCTATCTACCTTCTACAGTAACAACTGAATAGGGACATAATAAGAATGTACATACTCTTAGCATTAGTATGATCTCATTCTTCCAAGTCACATACTTGAGGATATACATCATTGAGTATTGTCATTATTTAGACATTCATAATATTTCCTTATTATCTCATAACTGAGTGAAACAAAATGAATTGAAATCTTGCCTTTATGAGTATTGATCAAAATCCTTTATGGTATATGCCATGTCAATCATCATATGATTGGCTCTATGGGCATACCTTACCAACAAACTCCCCCTTACACTTAGATCCAATCACCAACAAATCTCATTCTTAGTGATCCAATCATGTCCACCATGTTTCTACTGCACTAGTGCCAATTTAGCAGGTAAGCAACATTTTGCTTATAGTCGGTATATTTCATGTTTCCTTCTCTCTTCGATGTACAATTTCTCATATGAGATGGAACTGTTGTAATATGGTATTTGATATTCCTTATCGAACAATTAGCTCCATTGTTGTCATAGTATCACTACTGAGTCATCAATGGTTGGAACATCTATATATTCATCAATGAACTACTATATCAATATAGTATCATTGTGTTCAAAACACAAGTATACTCAACTTCTATTATAGAATAGAATTAATGGCTATTAGTTTAGAATTCTTCCAACTAACAACATTTCTCTTTAAAATCAAACATATTTTAATTTGTGATCACTTTGTCATTATGAAAGCTTGCATCGATGTAACCATTTACACCTAACTCTTCCTTCTATTGCTATCCTTATTAACTAGAAATCTATCCTTAAATACTTCCCAAGTACTAATGGATGTCTTTAATGACATTCCAATAACCCTTATTGGAATTTACTATCATCTTGTCATGTCCAATACATACAAGATTATATGGGATAATAGCATTCATGATAGATCCATTGCTACAGCCTATGGTATCTCAATCATGTCATTTTCATTCTTCACAAGAATTGGAACTCGTGATTCATGAGATACTAATTTAGATTCTCACTCACTAATTTCTTCTGTGTTGAACTCTTTCAACACATTGCTATTGTATGTGTTCTAACTTCCATTTTGAAACATTCAAGAACTATCTCATAAGATGTTTCACTCAATTCTTCATTGTTGAAGGTATTTTTCATGCCAGATCTCAATATGCACAACATTGGGTTGTCATTCCTCGTCATCTGTTGAATATTCATATATGCTCCCACCAAAACTTTTATAATCACATATTTCATCTTTTTATCTTGATTTAAGTCAAACTCTTTGACTGTCTTGTCAAGTCAAAAGATCCCATCTCTGAGATGCTTGTTTCAATCCCAGATCAAACCTTGTAGTTTATAGATTTATTTGCATTCTTAAAATTGTAAAAAAATTTAGGTTGTGTCACATACACATCCTATGATGTATTCCTTTTAAGGAATTCGGTTTTATCTTCATATGCCAAATCTCTTAGTCTATTTTGACTACAACAACAAGCTTGAAAATTGGTAAAAGGAATTTCTATCATGTTCAACAACTTGAATTGATTTGAAAAACTTTCCACCCAATTCTTCCTTCTATGTTATCCATATAGGTCTTTGCCACAAGTCCCTATGGCATCCTTTAGGTATTACCCCTTAGGTGGTGCTTTCAAGGTCCTACCTTGTTAGCTTACATGAATCCCATAATACTCAGAAATAGCTTCTAGTTGACTAGTCGACTCATCTATTATGGCCAACCCATCTGAATTGTTGGATTCACAATCCTACAATCTCATATGTGTTCTACTAGAACTATTTTATCGTGTGTTACATGATGAACTTGAGATTCCACAACAACTTCTGATTCTCTTAGTTCTCATTGTACCTCTTTGTTGATCTCGAACATTTCAAGTTTCACTTTTACTCCTACTGATTCTTTAGGAACTCAATTATCCTATCAACAAAACACTTTTGTTATTGGATTGGTATTAATAGTAACATTCAAAAATTATGGTTTGTTGGTAAACCTTTTCAAGAAACTACTTTCTCCATGTAGGTTTTAATCCTTTAGACAGTTGGGACATTCTCAGATCATATCATATATGATGTCTTATAAACCATTTCGACGGTACTTTATTTAGTGATAGATATATATATTTATGAGGATAAGAAGATTAGATTAATTGATAAGTATATCATGACTCATCATGATGTAATCCCTTCATTCTGACACATCATCATGCTCAGATGGATTTGACTTGTGATACATTATCACAGTTCTTTCTTGAAGGTACTCAAGGTATTGATGCAAAGTATTTCAACATTTGATCTCATCAAAGTTTCTTAATACTTTCATCATTGTCATACTTCATTTAAAATCTCCTTAAACACTTCAAGATATTTGTGTTTCTATTTAACTAAATGTATGTCATCATACTACCAGTATTAGAAATGAAGTATAAGTAATTATCTATAGCATTTGTTCCATAAGATCTTCATGCATCACATGTATGAAGTCTAATGGAAATCTTATCCTCCCACTACTTTTAGTGAAGGATGACATGTCACATTACAAGCAAGAATCACATATTTCCTTAGGTTCAGTAACCAAAGGAGTCCAAATTAACATCAATATGTATTCTAGATATGCATTTCTTATATGTACATACATGGTGACTATTGCCAATGATAATCTTGACTTATCAATTATAATCCTTTAGTATTGACATTATAAACACTCATCTCGAAGTCTATTGTACAAAGATCATTAGATGTATGGGCATTGCCATTCAAAATCATATCTTTTGAAACAATAATCTCATACTTTATTGATATATCATCCTTGTCATATAAGATGCTCTAAAGTAAATTGTTTCTAATGGCATAATGAAATAGCAGTTCAACTAACTCTATTACATGCCCATTGGGCTAAGATAAATTTAAATGTAGACTAAATCTTCCACAACTCTTGCTCTGCTTATCGTTCTTTGTCCTTCCATGAAGGCTTTTACTTCTCGTCAGATCTTGCACATCAGTATGTCATATCTTTGTTTGGTATCACATACCAAAATGAAGAAGTAATCAAATTTATCTTATAATGTTTATACATGAAGTGAAGGCCTCAGTGCCTTCTTCTTCTTCAGTTCCTCTAACCAGAGTGGGCGATTTCTTTTCTAATGTCCAGGCTGGTAACAATGGTGACAATCGCCTCTAACTTTCTTGACACCTCCCTTTGCCTTGAGATCTAAAGACTTGGGCTTCTGGATAGCTTTAGAACCCTTCTTAGCATTGCCTTTACCTTTAGACTTCCCATTTGTCTTGTTGATCATCATCACATGCTTGGGATTGTCTTCATCTGTTCCTCAACTATTCTCAACATGCCCAACAACTTTGTTAATGACTTGTCAAAGTCGTTCATGTTGTAGGTCATGACAAACTGACTATATGACTCTAGCAAAGGCTGCAGAATCACGTCAGTGGCAAACTCTTGACCCAAGGGGAATCCCCGTCTATGAAGGTTCTCCACATACCCAATAAGTTTGATCACATGAGGACCTACTAGATCTCCTTTTACCATGTTACATTTGAACAACACCTTGGAGACATCATATCTCTCTTATCTTGCCTAATCTTGGAACATGCTCTTGAGATGTGTGACCATCTCAATCACATCCATGTTCTCATGTTGCCTCTACAACTCATAGTTCATGGAGATAGCATCAGACACTTGACGTCCACGACATCTTCAGTATGCTTCTTATAAGCATCCTTGTCAACTTTTGGTGCATTTTGAGGTGGTCCATCTGGTTCTGGTGTTTCCAGGACATAGAGCTTGTACTCCTGTATGAGAACAATTCTCAGTATCTTGAACCAGTCGTGGAAGTTGTTCCCAATAAGTTTGTCCTTCTCAAGGACCAAACATAGAGAAAAGTGATTGTTGTTCGTGGTCATTTGATTCTACAAAAGAATTTACAATTTTATCAAAACTCATTTTTTATTTGATTTAATTTGATTAAATTTTGGTGATAATAAGAGTCGAGTCTTATTGATTGTCTTTTTCTCGGGGGAACTCCCTTAATCCCGAAAGTGATGGAACTCTTTTCCCTTCTGAAAAGAGTTGAAGTAGCCATGTTTACAACGCTTATGCCTACAAAGGAAAGCACATTTGCATATATGCCATCTCATTTGAAGCCAACCTTGCTTGACAGTGAGGGAATCATAAGTACGTCATTTCACCACTTCAATTCATTATCGTTCTCATTAATTTATTCAAATTGATAAACCTCATGCATCAATTCAAAAAATTGTAGTGAATCAAAAAATTACAACGAATCAATTTTCTAATGAGCCAAGATCTAAAATGATTCAATTATTACCCATCCTACACCAGCGTCCATAATCAACCATTAAGGTATGCAATCATGCCAATTGCATCATATGAAACTCTTGGATAGATGATATGTACAACTCCTTGCCATAATCATCAGCATGGTTCCGGGCCCAGATGCATTGAGAATTGCCAATTAAGTCTGACCAATAGCCAATACGATAATAATGCACCCCACTTTAGCAGATCCTACATTACTACCATCACACTTCCACGAGGTAGACGGAGCACCACACTTTAACGTAACCTACTCTTGGTCAAACAAGTTTTTCATGTATATTGCTATTGGAAAGCATCTTAAACTTAATATTTAATTTGAGATATTTATATATATATTGCATCCAATCACCACATATATAGTATGTATCATATACATGCTATATCCCATAATGTAAACATGTAATATAAAATAAAAGGTGATGGTTATGCCCATGTCTACTTGTAATTCCTTAGAGCCATAAGAAATTACTACCACCTAGGTCAATCATCACATCATATGTATGAACCTTCTGTTGGTGTAGACGTGTACTGGCCAATCTGGGTAGATCGGTTCAAACCTTGAACCAGTCGTCTCGCCTCTTGCCCAGTTGGTTGGTCCTCTGGGACGGTCATCTACCTCCTATCCAAATAATGTTTGGACTCCTTCCAAACGGTCAGTTGGGTCCACTAGGTGGTCATCTGGCTCCATCGTTCTGTCCTCCATGGTCCTCTAGATGGTTGGCTCGTCTCATGAACTGGTTGTATCATCTGACAAAGATTGTCTTTCTCATCATTTTAAGAAAAGAAACTATCCTATTGCTACTTTATTATTATATTGAATAAGAGAAACCTCGAGTTGCATTCGATGGAAGCAAAGGTAGGAAAGCATTAACTTTACATTAGGAAGAGGGAGGTAGAGGCTCAGTACATAGACTGAGATAATCAGGAACCAAACCATCCAACAACACATAGATATTGGCTATTGGCTATAACCACACTACACATCCACCATCAAAACTGATTTTAGGATGACACATATAAATTGCATATATATCATATGCAAAAAATAAATGATTAAAAAATCTGATCATATCGATTATCCTAAAACATATCGACGTGGCTCTGATACCACTGTAGGGAGATATGAGCATAGAGTATAGCAGCAGAAATAATTTTTTTATCTATCTGTATTCCCATAACAACAAGATTGTGTCAACTAATATGAAATATGAAGGATGGTTTAGCAAGTTATACCTGGTCTTGGAGCAAGTCCAGAGACAACGAATCACTTTAATGCAACAGTCAACTAGTTTCTCTTGGATAGTGGTTGTGCATCTCCTGGTCTTCACCACGAACAATGAACACGACGGCTTCTACAGTGCTCCTGTGATCTCTCCACGGACTGCAAGCTGAATTTACTCTCCAAGTAGTAGCTAAAGGACTCCTGCCTCTAGAGTAGTCCACACAGACCAACTAGAACTCCTGTCGTTTAGTTAGAACAGACATGAAGGAGTTATCCCTCTCGTTGGTGTACTAGTCACCAACTTGCTTTCCTATAATGACAACTTTTAGTTGTTCTCTCCCATAGTTATCCCTCCCTAATCGCGTAGGACTTGCTTGGGCTCTCTCGATTATACACAGACCAACTAGAACTCTTATCGTTCAACTAGAATAGATAGGAAGGAGTTGTCCCTCATGTTGATGTACTAGTCGCCAACTTACTCTCCCACATCTCTCGTAGTTATCCCTCCCTAGTCAGGTAGGACTTGCTTGGGCTCTCTCAGTCACCAAAACTAGAGAGGACAAAAATTGTCAGAGGAACTGATTCTTAGTTGTTTGTGTTGGGTTATGGGAAACCCCCAGTATCCCTCTATTTATAGTAGAAGCCAGGGTCAAGGTTCCCAGTCTGTACGAGATTGTGTGGGAGTGGAAAGGACCGAAAGATCTTGAATTTTAGCAACCTACGACAGCTAATATGGTCATCTGGCACACCCAGACAGTCATATGGTACATGTCGAACGGTCGTTTGGAAGTTTCCCAATTGCACACAAATTTGGCAATTTTAATTTCAATTAATATCACATATTAATTCATTGCACCATAAATAATGTGCAATCGAAACTATTTGGGAAACATCCAGAATATTCATTTGGCCCAACCGAGCCATCTCACGCAAGCTAGACACCTGTCTTACACACCCAGATGGTTGTTTGGTGAGTCTAAGATGAGTCAGTCAGTTCAAGGATGTAACTTAGCCAATTTGGACTCCGATCAGCCTGACAACCCAAATATCCATCTCAACACTTGAGATGCTCGTCTGGCTACCCAAACAGTCGTATCAACACTTGAGATGGTCGTTTGGTAGTTCAATCAGTCAATATGTTGCTCTGTTGCGTGAATTGAATACCTAAACACTTTAGTAATCAATCCAATCATCATTCAAGATAAACTCCTCTTCTAGATGAGTTTCTTTGTGTGTGACCCTATAGGTCCCATATCATGTAGGTAGTAAATGTCCATAACTAGCTTATGACATCACAAGTAAAGAGTGGTGCCTAGTCACACATCAGTGCTATCCAAGTGCATAGAAAGTTGGAGAACAACTTCAACCTACAATATGTGTAAGGTGTTGTAGTGATTGTATAATTCCTTTGTCACTGATATCCAGAGTGAACTCAAGGCATGGACAAATCATCCTTTCAACATTAACCTCATGTTTCTTGAACCAGGAGCATACTTTCTGAGATAATGTGACTTAAATATCATATATTGATTCACATGTGCATGCACATGTGTTCCTTAGTCTCACTTATCAAGTGGCCAGGATATCATACTCCAGTAGTAGGGACAAATCCCATATCTATCACTCATAGTCTATCCTCATGTATCAAAGTCACCCAATCATCACCGTTATAACAACCCATGTTTCAGGACTGTGTTTGATGATGTCAAAGCGTACCCAACGACATGTGACGAGTGCAGTGATTTTAGGTTAAGAATCACAATCACCACCTTCACTATGAGAGCTGACTATGACTTACCATATGATGGTTTTCATGTGTCACTCTCAAGGTGGGTCTGTCTGATACATTGTTCCCTAACATCTATCTATGTGCTTGGTTTGATATTGCCATATCATGACTAATGAGATTCTTTCATCAACCAATCCACACTCTAGTCTTATATGTTGTTGGTGTCTATCTACCTTCGATAGTAACAACTAACTAGGGACATAATAAGAATGTACATACTCTTAGCATTCATATGATATCATTCTTCCAAGTCACGTACTTGAAGACATATGTCACTGAGTATTGTCATTCTTTATACATTCCTAATATTTCCTATTTATCTCATAATTGAGTGAAACAAAATGAATTGGAATCTTGCCTTTATGAGTATTAATCAAATCCTTTATGGTATATGACATGTAAATCATCATATGATTGTTTCTATGGGCATACCTTACCAACATCCACACATAACAAAATTTCTACCCAACTTTCAAAATAAGGGCAACCACTAGATATATTTACATAGTACCACTAACCCCGGTATGAGGCTCATCATGAAGATCGCACATCATATACATCATCTTTGTGTTTTGGGACATCTCCCTCACCTAGATGTAAAACACACATATATTTGAATGCCTCCTCTAGGGTTAGATCTTTTCATAGGAAATGCAAGGTTCAACATTTTCAACAGAACTATATACTAGATGACTCAACTCACATACTTAGGAATAGTCTAGCTAGGGTCTCATCATCATGTATGTCATTGTTCATATTTTTTAGCATTTCATGTATAATTTGGAGTTTAGGTACCCTAACTTTCTCCCATTTCAGGTTAACCCATATTAAGAGTTCACCCTTTTCATATCTTCCATGCTAGAGGTCCTCCTTTGTAAAGATATTGAAGTCGGTGTTGGTCTCAAACCATATATCACTAACCAATATTGACATGTACAAGACTAGACACAGTCGAGTATGCCAGTCGACAAGCTATGTTTAGCACATCAACCAAGTCATATGTACCACACATGGTGCTAAGTCTAGCTAGGATTGCATGGTCAAAACTCATCTCATGTCATCCACACATATTTAACCCTTATAAAACAAACATAGTTCATCATGAAGCAATTCATATCATCAACGTCAACATCAACATCAACATGATCATCATCATAATCAACTCAGGCCATCTAGGCTACTTACTAGACTAACCCTATCATGGCTCTAGACAATTCTTGTAAGGATCCTGACCTCCGTTTTGGGCTTATCTTGTTTGCTTTACCTAAACCCTAGTGTTTAGTTGCTTGTTGATCACCTTTAGTGGTGATTAGGGTTTGCTTGTGTTTTGTTGAGAGTTGGAGGTGCTACTTGAAAAATAACCTAAGTTAGGGTTGATAGGCAAGTTTGTCACCTTAAGAGATGTTCTTCTCTCTCTTTGCTTCCTCTAAGTTGAGAGGAAGGTTTGGGCTCGTGCCTTGAGTAGTCTTGGGCTTGTTTGAGCTCTGTTGGGCCTTGTTTTCCCTTGTTTGGGCCTTGCCTTGCTTTGAGGAGCCATGTATCGGGCAAGGAGCACCTTGTGTTGACCATGGGGGTGTCGCCCATGGGTGTCTCAGGCAAGGTGATGGTGGTTTGAAGTGTGTCAGCCTTTGACCTTGTTGACCCTCTTGCTTTGGTTGTGTCACCCTAGTTTGGACATGTGGCCGAACCTTGGTTGTGTGGTGGCTTGGTTTGTGCATATGTTTTGCAAGGTGGCAAACATGTGGACATGTGTCCCTGGGTAAGGTGACACCTTGCCATGGTTTCCCTTTGATCCTCATCTATATATGCCTTGCCTTTCACTTCCTTAGGATCCCTTTTAGCTCTTTGTTTCTCTTCTCTTCCTTAGTGCACGATACACCTCTCCTTTGCAACCTTGGTGGCCGATACCCTTGGAGGAGCTAAGGTTGGTGGCTGATCCCTTTGAAGGATTTCTCTTCTTCTTCCTCTAGCTTGGTGGCCGATCTATAGGTGAGCCTTGCTTCCTTGGTAAACATATTCCCTCTCTCCTTATCATCTTCTTCTCCATCTTGCCTACTCTTCGGCCATGGTGGTTATGATTCTTGTTCCTTTTCTTGAGGTGGCCGAAAGTGGTGTGCTTGGAGCAAGGAGCTTGAAGTTTGGAGCTTTGGAGCTTGAGGAGCTTGTTTAAGGCAGGTTACATAACTTCTAACCCTAGCTATACTACCTTCTTTATGTTGCATGATTCATATATGTTGATGATCGGCCATTGCATGTTATGTTTCTTACTCCAGTACATGTTGTTGATCTTATGGATATAGTGAGCATGATGTTGTTGATGGTTTATATGCCTTTGGATCTAGTTGGCCGAACCATAGTTTGGAGTTTTTCTTGTTGGGCAATACCCCTTTCTCTCCTTGGTTTTTGAGAAGTGAGTTTGAGCTCTAGTGATGTGGGCAATACCCCTCTCTCGTTTAAGTTGAGAGGTGAGTCTATAATCTAGTTGCTTGGGCAACACCCTCCTCTCACCATGGATTTGAGAGGTGAGCTCTTGGATATGTGATGACCTAAGTTGAGGTTGATCTTTGTGGTTGCCCAATTTGTGATAGAGGTTGTGCAAAACCCCTCTCTCTTGGGTGTTGAGAGGTGAGCCGATCTTCTTGATCATTTAGGGTTTGGTGCCCTTGTGCTTGAGGTTGAAGACGACCTTATAGAGTTGTGCTTTGCACGTTATGACCTTAGAGTAGTGCTGCCAGATAGCCTCTTGTCTAGGGTTTTACCCTTGGCCGATACACCTAGTTGAGATGGTTGGTTTGGTGCCCAATATGGTGGTATAGAGAAACCCTAGTAAGTGCCTTAAGTGGTGACTGATATGAGAAGCTTGACTTAGATGAACGTTATGGCCTTCTTGACCTAAGTGGTGTTGTCCCCCTTTGCCGATATGATGCTTAGACAACATCTCTGTTTGGTTCCTTGGGCGACACAAGTTGGGTGAGTTTGAGCTGCCCAATATGGGTTGAGTAGAAACCCTAGTTGTTGCTTTGATCGAGACCGATATGGAGTGTTGTCCTTGTTGACTGATAGGCTTCCTTGAGGTGCTTTTGTGTCGCCTGTGTCATGAACATGTTGGGAGACACAGTGCTGGCTTGGGGCGCCATGATCTCGGCTGATACAGTGGTGAGAATGGTTTCCCAATACAACCCTAACCCTTGCTGCCCGGTAGGGTTCTAGCCGATACACCTCTTGAGCTAGCTGTATGATACACCTTGTGCACCTGGTATGTACGACAAGGTTGTATGATAACACCATGTTATCTAGTTGCACGATACACCTTGGTTGGTGGTTTGATATCTTCTAGGGTTGGCCGATATGTGGCTAAATGCCTAGGTTGGTAAGCTTTTGGTGAGGGTTGTTACCCTACCCGGTACCATTGTGGTGAGGGACGCGCTACCCGCCCCACTTTTAGTGAAGGTAGCAGGAGCTTTTGGTGAGGGTTTTGATAACCCGGGAACCTAGCAGATAGTTCTTGATCATGTAGTTATATCTTTGATGATAAGAATGATATGGATGATATGGTTAACCTGGGGAAAAACCTAATCAAAGGATTAATTACCTTGAATCGGCATCTACGTTAAATGATGAGACAAGATGATAGGTTGTGAACTAGGAAGTTTGGAAGGATATGATGTTGCTACACATGATAATGTGACACATGTATATGATCACAAGTATGGGGCATAATATATGGTTATGATTGATGATAAAACTATGATTTCTACAGCTTATGTGTAATATACTCATAGATGTTGCTTTATACTTGATAGCATGATAATCCTATTAATCCATGATGGCTTCAGTTATCTCTATGGATGTGTATACTAACCATGCAGGTATTTTTATGTGGATTCATAGCCTGGTAAGAGCTATGAGATGTATGTGCTTGAGTAGCACCATGTGGTAATGAGAAAACAAGTTGATAGGTCTGAGGACCTGATATAAGGTTGAGTGCCTAGTTGAGGTGTTATCCTCTGATGATGAGATAAGGGATGCACTCCCAGAATGTTGATGCATGATTATGATGCCTTGAGAGGAAGTGGTTGATATAATGAGGAATTGAGGTACTAGGACAGTATGATGATGGCAATAATGATATAATTCTATAAGGCTATGTTTATACTTTGGTTGCCTCAACAATTGGCTTAAAATATACTAATTAATTATAGATGAACATATCATGTAGTTTGCCCTAGCCATAGATCTATCATCGTCATCAGTATCATGGTGATGGTGAAATAGGTTTATCCTTCGGGATCTGCCTCGAGCGCATATTGTTGAATATGCTAGGTTTTCCTCTAGCCTAAAATAGGAGGAATCTGAGTACCACTGTGAATATATGGAGCATGGTGAACAGACCCATGGCTCAGGATATGTGATGATGAGCATGATGTGTTCATGGATCAGATGTATGCACTAGCACCTATGATGAGGTGAGCTGGAGATGTGGGTAGCTTGTGGAGTTGACCCAGAGGCTGAGGCCCTATAAGCATAAGACTGCGGTCTTACTTGATGATTCGTGTACTGACCATGAGAAGGTGAGGTTATGGAGTCCGGATCTCCTTAGACCTTGTATGGCACCGGATTGGGCTTCGCAGCCAATGGTTGGATTTGAGAAGGAAAGGCTCATTTCCTCAGGGCATAATAAAATGTAAAACATCCGAATAGTATATGCTACACAGAATAAATATGAAACATTGTTTGAGGCCTTGTTTATAGATAATCCATTACCTACTTACAGTTGCTTATATGATCTTGATATCTTGTGGTAAGTTCATGTAAAGCTTATCTTGTCAATCATGTTCCATAAAGAAATACTTGGTTATATGCCTCCTGGATATCTTGGTAAGAATGATGAGGATAATGGTCTGGCTCAGTATACTGCTCTTGTTATATGCTTCATCAATTATCTACTTTTATTGCTTTAACCTTCTGAGGTTTTATAGTTTCGGCGGGGAGTTATGTTTCTCGCAGGGACTGTGTGTCTCACTCCGCTGGTTTGCAACCTTTTTAGGTGATCGCTCTAGATGTGGTGGTGGTCGTGAGGTTGCGACCGAGCAGCAAGAAGAGCATTAGAAGGCAAGAGATGGACATGTTGTTGTTTTGGTGGTTTTGTAGTAGAGTCCTAGAGTCATCCCTGTACTCTCAGGTCCTCGGAGGTGTTTGACAACATTTCACGATGACTAGCTGTTGTAATTTTGTATATCATGTTGTTGGTCGTACGTGGCTCATTATGTATGTATAAACATGTGATGAACTCTGGTGCTGACAGTACAGTTGGTTCTGATTAGCTGTGGACCTATAACCAGGCTTGTGAATGTTTATATAACATGCTTTCTCTACAGGATATGGATGCAAAAGTTCTCTTCTGTATGCTTTCCGCAATCGGTTTTAATTAACCCGTGTTTTCGGTAATATGTTGTTTATGGTGTTTCCACACGTTTTCATGTGTCACCTTGCTATCTGTGTGATGGCGGGGTGTCACAATTAGTTTGGTATCAGAGCTCTAGGTTCGCTGGGTCTACAGGGATATAGGACTATGTTGTGTCTGTTCTTGTGAGTTTTCTAGATTTTTTTACAATCACCTTCTGCCCTTAGCGGAAGATAAAGCTTAAAGATGTCTAGAAACCAAGAAGAACATGCTGCCGAGAGCAGCAAGGTTGCATCCGTTGATGGAGTTAGAGTGTAGGCACATGAAGATCGGGTGCCTGAGGTCCTCCAACTTGACCCAGTCATTCTTGAAAACCCTACCTACCAGCAGCTTATGGGGCAGTTGATGGCTACGATGAATCACATAGTGGAAAGAGTGACAATGCCTCTACCAAGAGCACATGCTCCCCATGGTGAATCATCAGGCATTGGGAAGACCTTTGAGTGGCTTCACCGAGTCAGAGCTTCAGATTATGCTGGAACGGCTGATCCAATAGATGCAGATATGTGGCTAACATGTTTCGAGAAGGCATTCCGGATCCTCGACATCCCTGAAGTAGACAGAGTCAAGCACGTTGTCTACCTTCTGAAGGGTAGTGCTGGCCACTGGTGGGCCATCGAGGAGGAGAAGTGACCTGGTGAGGAGATCAGTTGGGAAGTTTTCCGATAAGAGTTCGTCAGCAGATACTTTCCGAAGACATATCTGGACAAGAAGATCAACCAGTTTGAGTGTCTATGCCAAGGGTCGATGAGCATCACTGAGTATGAAGCCAAGTTCATGGACTTGTTGAGGTTTTGTCCTCACATGGCGGCGACAGATGATGAGCGGATCAGGCAGTTTGAGAAAGGTTTGAGTGCTGAGTTGTCGACACCTACTGCTGCTTTAGAAAACCGGGAGTGGTTTGTCACGTTCGTGGAGTCCGTCCGCAGGATGGAACGGTCTGCCAGGGAGAAAAGGGAGTCCATGACCAGGAAAAGGCCTGCTCAGTTCCAGGGATAGAGATTTGGTGGCTTCAAGAAGCCAAGGTTTTCGGCACCTTCCACGATGCAGAGTTCTCGTATACCATCACAATGGTCTTCGAGTAAGGGAAGAGGTTAAGTTTCTTCACCGTCAAAGGTGCATAATACAACCTCAGTGGTAGTGATAGGGTCTGAAAACTACTAGAGGGGGGGGTGAATAGAGTTTTATAGATAATTTAACAATTATTGAACTCAAACAACCACAATGAAAATATTGGACAAGGAGACACAAGGTTTAGAGTGGTTCCAACTATAGCAAATACTATAGCCGTCAATCCACTACCCGGTTGCTTACCCAACCGGGATTTGAAAAGAAATTTATTTTATTACCTCTTCAAGGAATTTACATAAAATACAATCTCTTTTCCTAAACCCTTCAAGCAGCCTTCACCTAGAAGTAATCGCCAACCTTGAAGCAGCCTTCCCTTGAAGTAGATGCACCAACTCCCGTTGCACCAGCCTTCTGAAGTAGCTTCCCTTGCGATAGCCTTCTTGAAGTAGCTTGAAGTCCCCTTCTCCACCTGAGAAGTCAACCCTCTCCAATCCGCAGCCTCCAACCCTAGGAGTAGCAAGGAGAGTACAAAAGATAAATAGGAACAAGAAAGGAAAAGGAAATTACAACTTATCCTTTAAGCCTGAGGCTTGATATGCCTAGATCAAGCGTAAGATCTCCTAGCCAAGTATGTGAACTTGTGATTGCTGTGGGTAGGAGAATCTAGCCTATAGGACACGAGATTGAGCTAAGGAGAATGTAGGCCAATGATCACAGTGCTCAAATTGCTTGCAAAAGATTGCTCAAGTATGCTCAAGTGTATTCTCAAGTGTAACAAGTGAATTATAGTGTCCTATGGCTTGTCCTATTTATAGGAATGGCCTAAGTATGCTTAAGGACGTTCTAGACAACTTCTAGGGGTTTCTAAGTGCTTAACTAGCCGTTAGGTACAAAGTTGTTGCTTTAACAACGGCTAATTACTTTATTCTGCAGTTGCTGTCAGAGACCATCTCGGTCGACAAATGGTCGACCGAGACACCTACTCGGTCGAACTTTTGTCGACCGACAGGCTCTCTGGAACAAGTGATTTGCAACGTCTTTCTTCAACTGCCAACTAACTTGTCTGTTGTGTCTAACGGCTACTTTGGATCTTTCTCGGTCGAGAAGATTGTCGACCGAGAGTGTCTCGGTCGAGGAGTTTGTCGACCGAGAATGATCCTGTTTCAAGATTTCATTTTAGGCACTAATTATATGTGTGAGTGTGCAAAGGTGATCCTAATTAAATGGGATGACATGTCTAACTATAGTGTTTGGCTAGGGAAAATCTAACGCTTGATTTACATGCAAATCTAAGTACTTGTACATTATATATTTGTACAAGTTTTACAACATTGATTACATTGCATGAAAATATAACTTAGTAAGCTCTTGGATTTTTCCCTAGTTGCTTTGCCATCCATCTTAGTCCTGCACACTCAAGTAGCTCGTTAGATTAATAAGAATGAAATGTTTGTCATCATCGAAACAAAGGGATTTATCATAATATCCAATTTATCCAACAATCTCCCCCTTTTTGAAGATGACAAACATTTCCTAAATATGAAATAAGGAAATATAACTCATGTGAGTTTCATACCTGAAAATTACCTTTTGTAGCCATTTATGTTTTGCAAGTGAGTGCTGGCCAAGATGTGATGAAAACTCATTTATATTTTTGATTTTTATATTCTTTCTCCCCCTTTGTCATTTCAAAAAGATATCCAAGTTGAATATTTTATTTTTCTTCTCCCCCTTAATATTATGCTCCCCCTTAAATAGATATCCTATTAGAAACATGGATTTTTGTCTAATTTATCCACAATTTGTTTCTCAATCATTTGCAAAGGATGTTAAGCCTTGAAATGATATGAGATTCCCTTAAGCGTATGATGAATGTATATTTATTTCTCATTTATCAAAGGATGTTAAGCCCTAAATTAAATGAGAATCCTCTAAGCTTAGAGTACATAAAAATGTCTCCATCCAAATGCAAGGGATGTTAAGCCCTGTTTTGGGTAGAGAGTTCCTTCAAGTACAAGATACTATTTTGAATAAATTCATAAATTGCTTTATAATCAAGGAAAATGTCCAGCTACACATGGTGGTTACAATGTTTTTGTAAGCTTCTTCAATCAAATGGTCAAAGTTGTTTTTAAGATCTCCCCCTTAGTCTTATGCTTTGCTCCCCCTTAGATAGATATCTCAAATGAAAGTTTGAGTACTAAGAAAATATATAAAATGTTGTAGATGATCTCCATGATTTAATAAAGATGTATGCAATTTATGTCAGTCTGGAAAAACAGAAACTCGATCGGTCGACAATTGCTCGACCGACAGTGTTCTCGGTCGACTAGTTGCTCGACCGAGGATGTTTCTGGAGAACTGTTTTGTCATTTGTTAATTTAGCCACAATTTTAATAGTTGCCTGTTTTAATTATTACTCCCCTTATTTGTTATGCTCTACAATAACGAACTTATAATCCATATTTTTGAAGATGTCTCATATGCTTTAAAAAATAAATAACCATTTGAATCAAGCAAAGAAGGCAAACTTCATTCAATAGCATGGAAAATATTACAATCATATAGAAATGACCAATTTATTACAATCATTGTCATTACAACTAGTACAACTTCAACACTTCACTGGAAAGATTTAAGAATTACATCGATGTCCGGATCTTTCCCAAGGAATGGCTCGGCTCCATAATATTTGACCAGAGTTTGCCAATCCAAAGCACCTATCGTAGTTAACGCATATGCTTCCAGAAATGTGGGAACTCGGTCAAATCGGAAGTGAGCAGCTATATCTTGCAATTGCATGGAGGAAAATTGAGTATGTGCAAGATCCATTGATGGTGGAGGTGGAGTTTGATAGTAGTTGTCTGAAGGGTTAAATGGGTTGAGCATGCCAGGATTTAAGGAATGCGGATATTCATCGGTTTGACTCGGAGAAAGATTTTGCATTCTTTGATTTAAGTATGTCATGGCATGGTGGTTATAGTTGAGTTGGTTACTAAGATGATATTGGGAGCCGACAAGATAAGTGAGAGTATTTTGAATGGGATCAACAGAAAGATTAGTAGGAGGAGGGGGTGGTATATCTTGATGTGATGATTCTCCTTCTACTCTTGCCCTTTTATGACCAAAGTCAATCCCCATCTTCTCTACGGTATTCTTACTTATCTTTGGTGGTCTACGCTCCCATGTATACCCCATATCTTCAATTTGTAACTTAAGACAATGTTGAGTGATCTGGCATACAAAATCGGCATACGGTGGATTGCCAGAAAACTCAAGCATGTTTTTAAGTATTATGCGAATGAAGTTTATAGGAATTTCTTTTATGATAGCATAAATTAGACACATGCGGAAAATAGGGACCTCAGATTTATTGGCTCTTGGATGTATGTTTGTGGAAACAATGAGGTTTACTATCCTACATGCCGGTTTTAGGTTTATTGCATAATAGGTTCCCCTATCTTCATGACAAGTGGTATTGGTTTGAAATATGACTCTTTTTATATCACTAAGGCTAGTGGAGTGGTCATCATGGGATAATAAATTTAGTGGGTTGCCGGTGGTAAGGTCAAGGAAATCTTGGTATTCATCTATATCAATTTCTAGCATATCAAGAATATCCCCTTCGGTAAATTTAAAACTATGCCCATTGACCATGGTGTAAAAGAATGTGGTTTCATTTTCGGTGTGGGATAAGAGATTGGCATAGAATTCGTTGACTACCTTAGTGGAATAGAAAGGAAAAGAAGGATTGATGAAGTCCTTCAGCTTTTGCACTCCAAAGAGATTCTCCAGATCGACTATGTTGATGAAGTCCATAGCTTCGACCGGGCGTCGGGGAAGAGGAGCTTTAGAGGAAAGCCGTAGATATCGATCTCCAGCATCTCCGTCGACGAAGGCGATGTCGTTGATGATCGTCAGTGGCGGAGTGGCTTCCCGATCTTCTCTTCTTTTTCTTCCGGCGACTTTCTTCTTCCCACGGGCAGCTAAGGATGAGGCCATTTGTGTTTCTTGAGTGTGGAGAAGAAGCAAGGAAGATTGGAGGATAAGAATGCTGAAGGGTTGCACGAAAATGCACTAGAGATGGACTATGGAGGCAAGGAAATGCAAGTGTGAGTAAGTGACTCGTTTTTGCTCCTATTTATAGCATTCCAGCGACCTGGTCAGTCGACGATTCGTCGACCGAGCGTCCGCAACGGTCGAGTTGCAGACGCGCCACTTGGTTCCCCAACGGTCAAAAAAACGGTCATAACGGTCCGTCCGCAACGGTCGTATCCAACGGCTATTTCTCGGTCGAGCACTTGTCGACCGACGTTGTCTCGGTCGAGCATTTGTCGACTGACAGTTCGTCCGATATTGAGTCTGTTTAGTATTTGTCGGTCGAGAGAGATGGGCTGACCGAGAGGTTCTCGGTCGACGAATTCGTCGACCGACAGACTTACTGAGTACAACTTTTAAAGCTGATTTTTAAATGCAAATGGTAGATCATTTTTGTAGAGCATTTATATGGATATTCTAAGGGAGTAATATTGGGATAATTTAAGGCTTAAATGATAACAAATGATTTAATTTTCAAGAAAAATTTATATTAAGATTAGGTCCAAAGAGAGAATTTCCAAAAATAAGTAATTTTTGTCGAAGCTTATTTTAGGTCGCCCTTGACTACGACCATAGCGCCCCTTAGTCAAGTTTTATTTTGACCAAGAGGCAAATTTTGCAGATTTTTCAGATTGAGTCTAATATCTGCATAAAATTTAAATATCAAGTTGAAGCATACTACTTAATTTGAGACACAATTAATTATTTCAAAGATACTGAGTTAGAGATTTCGTTGCAAGCAATAACATATAACTAATAAGTTATTTTGCTGGCTTGCAAACAATTTTGTATGCGCACCCAATGATGAAAGCATGGTATAAAGCATACAATGATAATTCCATTTTATGATTAGTATATGAATAGACCAGAAAAATACTTTTATTTGACTTAGTCTTTAAATCATCTAGGAATCAAACTAATATTAATTTCATTTACATTTGTAATTATGTATAGTTGAGATAGACATAGAAATATGCAACTAATGTCTTTTGGTCATATCTCAACTTGATTTTGTTCATTTAGTTTGGAGGTTTTGGAACCCAAACTCACTCTACATCTTTTCTCTTATAAGGACATGAAAATGAATAGTGACCAAGGCGCAAACAGTAATGACAACATATTGAGTCAACTTCATATCTTTTTCTATGGTTGTGTCCTATGTTGTCATTGGGTGAGGATGTTCCTTTAGGTACATATATAGATTGGGTTTGTGACTTTCTCTGACTAGGTTGTTGATGAGATTTTCCTTTAGGCTTGTAACATAGTCCCCTTCTCCCAATTTGTTGATAGGGATTATCTAGAATTTGATCAAGAATGCCATGGTTATTCAAACTACGAACTTGTTGTTGTAGCTTGGCAATCTCATCCATTCTTTTCTTAATGTCTATTTTTGCTTGGTCTAGATTGGATGACAATGAATTTCTTTCTTTAACAATAGTGTCATAATCTATATGGGTGCACAATAATGGTTGTTTTTGAAGATCGTTTACTTGAGTTTGTAAGTTTGAATTTTCAACAGAAAGGAGCTTGCAATCGGCTTCCATAGATTTTAACTTAAGATCAGAAAATTTATTTCCCTCTTTAAGATTCTCATTTTCAGATGCAAGAGCAAGAAGTTTAACATTTAGATCATCATTTTCCTTATTTGATTTCCTTAATTTCTTTTTGCACTCAACATATTTATTATGTGTTTCTTCAATAATAGCAACTAGTTCTTCTTTAGATAAATCAAAAAGACTTACCTCTTCTTCTTCTTCTTCTTCACTAGTTGTAGCAATAAGGCATTCTTTGTGCTTATCCTCTTCCTTTGATCTCCATGGGCATCCGGTTGTTTTGTGGCTTGTTCCCAAACACCAATTGCAGCATGTAGTGGTTTTGTCCAAGCACTTTTCACCATTTCCCTCCATTCTTCAAGACCTGGTTAGGGTTCCTTGAAGCCTGCTCTGATACCAATTGAAAACTACTAGAGGGGGGGTGAATAGAGTTTTATAGATAATTTAACAATTATTGAACTCAAACAACCACAATGAAAATATTGGACAAGGAGACACAAGGTTTAGAGTGGTTCCAACTATAGCAAATACTATAGCCGTCAATCCACTACCCGGTTGCTTACCCAACCGGGATTTGAAAAGAAATTTATTTTATTACCTCTTCAAGGAATTTACATAAAATACAATCTCTTTTCCTAAACCCTTCAAGCAGCCTTCACCTAGAAGTAATCGCCAACCTTGAAGCAGCCTTCCCTTGAAGTAGATGCACCAACTCCCGTTGCACCAGCCTTCTGAAGTAGCTTCCCTTGCGATAGCCTTCTTGAAGTAGCTTGAAGTCCCCTTCTCCACCTGAGAAGTCAACCCTCTCCAATCCGCAGCCTCCAACCCTAGGAGTAGCAAGGAGAGTACAAAAGATAAACAGGAACAAGAAAGGAAAAGGAAATTACAACTTATCCTTTAAGCCCGAGGCTTGATATGCCTAGATCAAGCGTAAGATCTCCTAGCCAAGTATGTGAACTTGTGATTGCTGTGGGTAGGAGAATCTAGCCTATAGGACACGAGATTGAGCTAAGGAGAATGTAGGCCAATGATCACAGTGCTCAAATTGCTTGCAAAAGATTGCTCAAGTATGCTCAAGTGTATTCTCAAGTGTAACAAGTGAATTCTAGTGTCCTATGGCTTGTCCTATTTATAGGAATGGCCTAAGTATGCTTAAGGACGTTCTAGACAACTTCTAGGGGTTTCTAAGTGCTTAACTAGCCGTTAGGTACAAAGTTGTTGCTTTAACAACGGCTAATTACTTTATTCTGCAGTTGCTGTCAGAGACCATCTCGGTCGACAAATGGTCGACCGAGACACCTACTCGGTCGAACTTTTGTCGACCGACAGGCTCTCTGGAACAAGTGATTTGCAACATCTTTCTTCAACTGCCAACTAACTTGTCTGTTGTGTCTAACGGCTACTTTGGATCTTTCTCGGTCGAGAAGATTGTCGACCGAGAGTGTCTCGGTCGAGGAGTTTGTCGACCGAGAATGATCCTGTTTCAAGATTTCATTTTAGGCACTAATTATATGTGTGAGTGTGCAAAGGTGATCCTAATTAAATGGGATGACATGTCTAACTATAGTGTTTGGCTAGGGAAAATCTAACGCTTGATTTACATGCAAATCTAAGTACTTGTACATTATATATTTGTACAAGTTTTACAACATTGATTACATTGCATGAAAATATAACTTAGTAAGCTCTTGGATTTTTCCCTAGTTGCTTTGCCATCCATCTTAGTCCTGCACACTCAAGTAGCTCGTTAGATTAATAAGAATGAAATGTTTGTCATCATCGAAACAAAGGGATTTATCATAATATCCAATTTATCCAACAGGGTCATCTAGGCTGCAGATAGAAGGAAGGTCATGTTATCACTGTGGACAGACTGGACACTTGAGGTCAAATTGCCCAAGGAAAGATGTTGAAGTAACACAACAGTTGAGGCAGAATCAATAAGGGTCAGACAGACAACATCCCAGTGGTAGCAGAGGGTGAGGACGCGGTCAAGCGTCGCAAGCAGGATCGTCTGCTCAAGGAAGCAGAGGACGTGGACAACAAGCAACGGCTCAATTCTATGCTATGAGTCAGCCGAAGGCAATAGTCAACCCGCGAGTGGTGACATGTCAGATGGAGTTATTTCATTCTGATTTGTCTTCTTCTTACTTTATATCTGTTCTGGTTGACCCAAGTGCTACACACTCTTTTATCGCACATAGTCTGCTTATTAATTGTCCTTTACCTATTAGTTGTAAGAAAGATAACATGTTATTAGAAACCCCTCTCGATGGTTCCTCGATGCTTCGAGAAGAGTGTCTGTCTTATGTCCTATCTTTCTCGGGACACAATATACAAGTGGATCGTATACCACTTGATATGCATGAATTCGATGTGATCTTGGGATAGATACCTTAGAAAATATAAGGTTGTAGTGGACTGTGGTTCCAAGCAGGCAGTGTTTGATGACAACGGAGAGAAGTGGATCTTCCAAGGAGATAGGAAGATTCTCCCGACGTGTTTAGTGTCAGCGATGGTGGCAGAGAAGTTGTTGCGGCAAGGTTGTAAGGCATTCTTAGCTCTCATTGTGGATACCAAGGCGACAGGTCCTAGCCTTGAGGAGGTGATGGTTGTCCGAGAGTTTGCGGATGTGTTTCTTGATGAGTTCCTCGGTGTTCCCCCACCGCGAGAGATTGATTTTGAGATCAATCTAGTACCAAGAACACAACCAGTTGCACAGACGCCGTATAGAATGGCTCCGGCAAAGATGGTAGAGTTGAAGAAGTAGTTACAGGAGTTTTTGGAGAAATGTTTCATCTGACTAAGCACGTCACCTTGGGTTACTCCAGTGTTGTTTGTTAAGAAGAAGGACAGATCGATGCGGCTATGTATAGATTACCGACAGTTGAACAAAGTCACGATCAAGAACAAGTACCTGTTGCTGAGGATAGACGATCTTTTTGATCAATTGCATGGTGCTACAATGTTCTCAAAGATCGATCTATGGTCTGGATATCATCAGTTGCGAATTAAGGATGATGACATACCAAAGTCAGCTTTCAGGACAAGGTATGGTCACTTCGAGTTCGTGGTTATGCCGTTTGGGCTAACCAATGCACCTGCTGCTTTCATGGATCTAATGAACATGGTGTTCCATTTGTTTTTAGATCAATTTGTTGTAGTTTTTATAGATGACATCTTGATCTACAGTCGGGACAGTCAAGAGCATGAACATCATCTTGGACAAGCTTTGACTCTTCTTCGCCAACATCAGTTATATGCCAAGTTTAGTAAGTGTGAGTTTTGGTTGAAAGAAGTGACTTTCTTGGGTCACGTGATATCTGCAGAAGGAGTCAGAGTGGACCCTAAGAAGGTGGAGTCAGTGGCAGATTGGGAGCAGCCAAAGATGCCGACAGAAGTTCGTAGTTTTCTGGGTTTGGCAGGATACTACCGGAGGTTTATCAAGGACTTCGGTGTGATCACGTTGCCGATGACAAAGTTGACCAGGAAGGATGTACCTTTCATCTGGGATGATCATTGTCAACAAGCTTTCCAAAGTCTGAAGGAGAAGCTGACCAGTGCTCCAGTGCTAGTGCTGTCAGAACCTGGGAAAGGCTGTGTTGTTTTCTGTGATGCTTCCAAGAAAGGCTTAGGTTGTGTGTTGATGCAGGAGGATCATGTGGTTTATTTTGCTTCACGACAGCTTAAGAAACATGAGGAGAACTATCTGACACATGATTTGGATTTGGCAGCAGTGGTCCATGCGTTAAAGATTTGGAGGCACTATCTTTATGGGGAAGTGTGTCAGATCTTTACAGATCATAAGAATTGGAAGTACATCTTTTTGCAAAGTGAACTGAACATGAGACAATGTTGTTTGATGGAGCTAATAAATGATTATGATTTCACCATTGAGTATCATCCTAGTAAGGCAAATGTGGTAGCTGATGCACTTAGCAGAAAGTCTTCTTCTCTCCCCACGAAGAAGGCACAGTTGAGTTCCTTGGTATGCCATAGGCGGGATATGTTTGTCTCCTTGCGGTAGATGAATGTGCAGTTGGAAGTTTCCTTGTTGGCAGGACTGTTGGCACATATGCAAGTCAAGCTTACACTAAGACAGTAGATCAAAGACACACAACATGCAGATGATACAATGCAGTTGATTAGGTCAGAGCTCGACAGCAAAAAGTGTGATGGGTTCCATGAGTCCGAGGATGGACTAGTTTGCTATCATGGTAGGATGATGGTCCCCGATGTTGATAATCTAAGAAAGCTAGTGCTCAAGGAAGCACACACATCAATGTATGCTATGCATCCAGGAGTCACCAAGATGTATCATAACCTTAAGAACCTGTATTGGTGGTCTGGCTTGAAGAAGGATGTAGCCGAGTTTGTGGCTAAGTGCGCAGTATGTCAGTAAGTTAAGGCTGAGAATCAGAAGCCAGCAGGTACGTTGCAACCCATGCCAATACCACAATGGAAATGGGATCATATAACCATGGATTTCGTAGTTGGTCTACCAAAGACAGCTAGGAATCATGATTCCATTTGGGTAATAGTGGACAAGCTGACAAAATATGCTCATTTCATACTGGTAAAGACGACATATACAGCAGAGAAGCTTGCTCATGTGTATGTAGACGATATAGTGCGTTTACACGGTGTACCAGTAACAAGAGCCTCCGACAGAGGTCCTCAGTTCATGAGTCATTTCTGGGAATAGTTGCACAAAGCGTTGGGAACACAATTGAGATTCAACACCGCCTTCCACCCATAGACGGATGGACAGTCAGAAAAGACTATTCAAACTTTAGAGGATCTTCTCCGAGCTTGTGTTTTGCAGTTCCTAGGCAGTTGGGACGTTCATCTCAGTCTGATAGAGTTCGTTTACAATAATAGTTATTAGTGGAGCATTGACATTGCTCCTTATGAGGCTCTATATAGAAGGAAGTGCAGATCCCCTTTATGCTGGTATGAGTCTAGTGAGTATCAGCTTTTGGGTCCTGAGTTAGTGCAACATACAACAGAATAGATCAAAGTGATACAACAATAGTTGAAAGTGGCACATGACAGATAGAAGTCTTATGCAGACAATTGTCGATGACCTTTAGAGTTCCAGGTGGGAGACAAAGTATATCTCAAGGTCTCACCTTGGAAAGGCATGCTGAGGTTTGGCCGGAAAGGCAAACTGGCACCCAGGTATATGGGGCCATACCCGGTAATAGCACGTGTTGGCAAGGTAGCTTACAAGTTAGAGATGCCGCCAGAGTTGTATAGGTTACATCTGGTGTTCCATGTCAGCATGTTGAAGAAAAGTCATCCAGACACAAGGACAGTGATACAACTAGTTGAGGTTGATCTTGATGAAGATGTGACCTATGAGGAAGGTCTAGTGACGATCCTTGACAGGAGGGTAAAGAGGTTGAAAAGGAAAGACTTGGTTCTTGTGAAAGTTCTTTGGCATCATCATGGTGTTGAGGAAGCCACGTGGCAGCTTGAGGAAGAGATGAGGAGGAAGTATCCCTCGCTTTTCTCTTTGGATTTTGGGGGCAAAATCCCTTTGTAGAGGTTTATGGCTTGTAAGGACCCTGACCTCCGTTTTGGGCTTATCCTGTTTGCTTTTCCTAAACCCTAGTGTTTAGTTGCTTGTTGATCACCTTTAGTGGTGATTAGGGTTTTCTTGTGTTTTGTTGAGAGTTGGAGATGCTACTTGCAAAATAACCTAAGTTAGGGTTGATAGGCAAGTTTGTCACCTTAAGATATGTTCTTCTCTCTCTTTGCTTCCTCTAAGTTGAGAGGAAGGTTTGGGCTCATGCCTTAAGTTGTCTTAGGCTTGGTTGAGTTCTGTTGGGCCTTGTTTTCCCTTGTTTGGGCCTTGCCTTGCTTTGAGGAGCCCTGTATCGGGCAAGGAGCACCTTGTGTCGGCCATGGGGGTGTCGCCCATGGGTGTGTCGGCCAAGGTGGTGGTGGTTTCAAGTGTGTCAGCCTCTGACCTTTTTGACCCTCTTGCTTTGGTTGTGTCACCCTAGTTTGGACATGTGGCCGAACCTTGGTTGTGTAGTGGCTTGGTTTGTGCATATGTTTTGCAAGGTGGCAAACATGTGGACATGTGTCCCTGGGTAAGGTGACACCTTGCCATGGTTCCCCTTTGATCCTCATCTATATATGCCTTGCCTTTCATTTCCTTAGGATCCCTTTTATCTCTTTGTTGCTCCTCTCTTCCTTAGTGCATGATACACCTCTCCTTTGCAACCTTGGTGGCCGATACCCTTGGAGGAGCTAAGGTTGGTAGTCGATCCCTTTGAAGGAGTTATCTTCTTCTTCCTCTAGCTTGGTGGCCAATCTATAGGTGAGCCTTGTTTCCTTGGTAAGCATCTTCCCTCTCTCCTTAGCATCTTCTTCTCCATCTTGCCTACTCTTCGGCCATGGTGGTTATGATTCTTATTCCTTTTCTTAAGGTGGCCGAAAGTGGTGTGCTTGGAGCAAGGAGCTTGAAGTTTGGATCTTTGGAACTTGAGGAGCTTGCTTAAGGCGGGTTACATAACTTCTAACCCTAGATATACTACCTTCTTTATGTTTCATGATTCATATATGTTGATGATCGGCCATTACATGTTATGTTTCTTGCTCTAGTACATGTTGTTGATCTTATGGATATAGTGAGCATGGTGTTGTTGATGGTTTATATGCCTTTGGATCTAGTTGGCCAAACCATAGCTTGGGTTTTTTCTTGTTGGGCAATACCCCTTTCTCTCCTTGGTTTTTGAGAAGTGAGTTTGAGCTCTAGTGATGTGGGCAATACCCCTCTCTCGTTTAAGTTGAGAGGTGAGTCTACAATCTAGTTGCTTGGGCAACACCCTCCTCTCACCATGGATTTGAGATGTGAGCTCTTGGATATGTGATGACCTAAGTTGAGGTTGATCTTTGTGGTTGCCCAATTTGTGATAGAGGTTGTGCAAAACCCCTCTCTCTTGGATGTTGAGAGGTGAGCCGATCTTCTTGATCATTTAGGGTTTGGTGCCTCTGTGCTTGAGGTTGAAGACGACCTTGTAGAATTGTGCTTTGCATGTTATGACCTTGGAGTAGTGTTGCCCGATAGCCTCTTGTCTAGGGTTTTACCCTTGGCCGATACACCTAGTTGAGATGGTTGGTTTGGTGCCCAATATGGTGGTATAGAGAAACTCTAGTAAGTGCCTTAAGTGGTGACCGATATGAGAAGCTTGACTTAGATGAACGTCATGGCCTTCTTGACCTAAGTGGTGTTGTCCCCCTTGGCCGATATGATGCTTAGACAACATCTCTATTTGGTTCCTTGGGCGACACAAGTTGGGTGAGTTTGAGCTGCCCGATATGGGTTGAGTAGAAACCCTAGTTGTTGCTTTGATAGAGACCGATATGGAGTGCTGCCCTTGTTGACCGATAGGCTTCCTTGAGGTGTTTTTGTGTCTCATGTGTCATGAACATGTTGGGTGACACAGTGTTGGATTGGGGCACCATGATCTTGGCCGATATAGTGGAGAGAATGGTTGCCCAATACAACCCTAACCTTTGCTGGTCGGTAGGGTTCTAGCCGATACACCTCTTGAGCTAGCTACACAATACACCTCGTACACCTGGTATGCACAACAAGGTTGTATGATAACACCATGTTCTCTAGTTGCACGATACACCTTGGGTGGTGGTTTGATATCTTCTAGGGTTGGTTGATATGTGGTTAATTGCCTAGGCTGGTAAGCTTTTAGTGAGGGTTGTTACCCTGCCCGATACCACCTGTGGTGAGGGACGCGCTACCCTCCACACTTTTAGTGAAGGTAGCAGGAGCTTTTGGTGAGGGTTTTGATAACCCAGAAACCTAGCAGATAGTTCTTGATCATGTAGTTATATCTTTGATGATAAGGATGATATGGTTAACTCGGGGAAAAACCTAATCAAAGGATTAATTACCTTGAACCCGCATCTATGTCAAATGATGAGACAAGATGATAGGTTGTGAACCAGGAAGTTTGGGAGGATATGATGTTGCTACACATGATAATGTGACACATGTATATGATCACAAGTATGGGGCATAATATATGCTTATGATTGATAATAAAACTATGATTTCTATAGCTTATGTGTAATATACTCATGGATGTTGCTTTATACTTGATAGCATGATAATCCTGTTAATCCATGATGGCTTCAGTTATCTCTATGGATGTGTATACTAACCATGTATGTATTTTTATGTGGATTCATAGCCAAGTAAGAGCTATGAGATGTATGTGCTTGAGTAGCACCATGTGGTAATGAGATAACAAGTTGATAGGTCTGAGGACCTGATATAAGGCTCAATGCCTAGTTGAGGTGTTATCATCTGATGATGAGATAATGGATGCATTCCCATAATGCTAATGCATGATTATGATGCCTTGAGAGGCAGTGGTTGATATAATGAGGGATTGAGGTCCCATGACAGTATGATGATGGCAATAATGATATAATTCTATAAGGCTATTTTTATACTTTGGTTGCCTCAACAATTGGCTTAAAACATACTAATTAATTATAGATGAACATATCATGTAGTTTGCCCTGGACATAGATCCATCATCGTCATCAGTATCATGGTGATGGTGAAATAGGTTTATCCTGCGAGATCTGTCTGGAGCGCATATTGTTGAATATGCGAGGTTTTCCCCTAGCCTAAAATAGGAGGAATCTAAGTACCAATGTGAATATATTGATCATGGTGAACAGACCCATGGCTCAGGAAATGTGGTGATAAGCATGATGCGTTCATGGCTCAGATGTATGCACTAGCACCTTTGATGAGGTGAGCTAGAGATGTGGGTAGCTTGCAGAGCTGACCTAGAGGCTGAGGCCCTATAAGCATAAGACTGCAGTCTTGCTTGATGATTCATGTACTGACCACGAGAAGGTGAGGTCATGGAGTCTGGATCTCCTTGGACCTTGTATGGCATCGGATTGGGCTTCACAGCCAATGGTTGGATTTGAGCAGGGAAGGCTCACTTCCTCAGGGCATAATAAAATGTAATACAACCGGATAGTATATGCTACACAGAATAAATACGAAACATTATTTGAGGCCTTGTTTATAGATAATCCATTACCTACTTACAATTGCTTATATGATCTTGATATCTTGTGGTAAGTTCATGTAAAGCTTATCTTGTCAATCATGTTCAATAAAGAAATACTTGGTTATATGCCTCATGGATATCTTGGTAAGAATGATGGGGATAATGGTCTGGCTCAGTATACTGCTCTTGTTATACGCTTTATCAGTTATCTACTTTTATTGTTTTATCCTTCTGAGGTTTTATAGTTTCAGCGGGAAGTTATGTTTCTCGTTGGGACTGTATGTCTCACCCCGCTGGTTTGCAACCTTTTTAGGTGATCACTCTAGACGTGGTGGTGGTCATGAGGTTACGGCCGAGAAGCAAGAAGAGAAGTAGAAGGCAAGAGATGGACATGGTGCTATTTTGGTGGTTTTGTAGTAGAGTCCTAGAGTCATCCATGTACTCTCAGGTCCTCAGAGGTGTTTGATGACGTTTCATGATGACTAGTTGTTGTAATTTTTTATATCCTGTTGATGGCCGTACGTGGCTCGTTATGTATGTATAAACAAGTGATGAACTTTGGTGCTGACAGTACAACTAGTTCCGATAAGCTGTGAACCTATAAAAAGGCTTGTGAATGTTTATATAACATGCTTTCTCTACATGATCTGGATGCAAAAGTTCTCTTCTGTATGCTTTCTGTAATCGGTTTTAATTAATCCATGTTTTCGGTTATATGTGGTTTATGGTGTTTCCGCACATTTTCATGTGTCACCTTGTTGTCTGTGTGATGGTGGGGTGTCAAAATTCTAGAGACTACAACTATCATTTATACAATCATCTAGACTTGATGTTACATCTCTTTCTCTTAGGTTACATGGACACTCATTGTGTTTATGCATGTGGTAACATTTTTATATGTACATATATACTAATATTTGAAATAGGCTTTCTCCAATGTTGAAACTGGAGATGGATTTAAACCACCATACTCCATTTGAATAAAACAAAAACCAAAATGAGTTGCCACACTCATTAGGTAGTCTAGTACCATGACACCTAGAGAACTAGCAAGATCATGGTTCACACTTGTATAGCTACCCTAAGCACATTTCACAAACATATGTCTAGGGTTTACAACCAAAATAAATGGTTCAAGAATTACACAAGTACACAAATAGTTCTAGATCATATAGGTTCTAACCTAGAGACTTGGCCAACTTAGACCATCAAGGAAAAACTTTCTAAATTGAGATGTAAGGTTGAATTTAGTTTGTGTTTCATGTGAGTAATGTTTGGTGAAGTTATTGTTCATGCTCTGATATCATCTGTCATGGAATCGTTTATTACCCAAATCCTAACTCCAAGTGACTATAAAGTCAATAGAGATAAGACCTTGGTATCCATCTATAACATGGTATTATCAAAGCGTGAATGCATAAATGTAAAATCTTGGCATATATGGATATATAACAGGATAAAAGCAATAAGACAAATTCAACAATCCATAAGTATTATTAAGAAACATTATTCTATTATAAGATTTCAATTACATATTCAAGAGTCAATTTTTACAAGTCCACTCATGTACACTAGGTATTTTAAAACAAGTACACATGACATAGCTCACCACGCTCTTCAAGTTCTAGCTATCTTTGAACCTATAAAATATGTGAAACAAGCGGGTCAACACACGAGGTGTTGAGTACATGGCCGAAAGATGCATATATATAAGTTTTGCAAAATTTGAAAAGAGTTGCAAAAGTAGACAAACACAAATAAACAAGTTAAGTATTTAGAAAAAGCGAGAGCCCGCATTTTATGTCATTTTACTCCAATTATACCAACAACATCATATGTCATAAGGCCTTTGACCAACTTCCCATCGGAAGGGTTTGTAAGGGTGCTCAATATTAGCTAACCCTTTTCTATAAGAGGGGCCTCAAGGACATCGTTAAGAGCTAACCCTTATACCGACATGGTTTGCTCTATCTTGACAACTCGAGTACGACACCTAACCTTGTGTCCTTACCCCGAGAATGCAGGCAGGTGCACCATGTTTGTATAATGGAGTTTCTATATTATGTTTCAAGTTATAAATCAGTGATAATGAGGCAAACATCAAGTACAATACTAATACTACATGGAAATACTTAAGCAAGTAAACAATCATACATATGCATCACATTTCAAGCAATAAATCCATTAGTCATATATCTATTAAATCCCGTACCTGAGTGTAGAGATTCTTAATTATCCTTGAACATCTAGATATCTGGTCATCACCTTATTAATAATAAATTAATCATAATTAATTATGGGACCATCATTATATTTGATATTTAGGTCCAAACTAGGGTTTTAGGCCAAACCTAGGATCCAATTGATCTTAATATTATTTCACATATTTTTATACTAATCTAGAAGTTGTTATTAAGGTCTAATCCAATTTTCATACTTTTCTAATGTGTGTACTAATTTCTAGAAATAAAATGAGGTTTAAACCATCTAATTATGCATTAATGAATAAGGACCTAATATTTTGGCATAATGCTCATATTAGAGTTTGTATTTAGTATCCACAAGACATTAGTATTCAAAAATATTTTTCTCAAATTTAATTTCCATCATATGCTAATTATACCATTTATATGAGCCGTAAAAGAAGCATTTGCTTCTACATTAAAAACCATCAGTAACCAAGGATCGAAAGTCTGACCTAATGGTCTTATAAGAAACTAGATTTTTTTTAGTTCAAGGGGATTTTTGGGGTATTAATTGGACATGGGAGCTATATTCTATGATTCATGCAAAATCTCAACATTTATTGATATAAGATAAGATGTACCTTATTGAGCATTATTGGGACTACTAGATCTTGAGGCCAACATGTCCAGATGCTGCCACGATGCTCCAATAGGTAACATGGATCATGGACTAATCCAATATGAGCCCACCGATCCTAGGAAACAACCAGTCGGCTTGTCCTCGTGAATTCGAGTCCACACTCCTCTTCCTCCCCCCTTTGTTTCATTGTGTGCAACAAACTCTGCCGTCCAAGAAGGTAGGAGCTCCAGCGAGCAACACAACATTCAGACTCATCGATGACATCTCAAAAAGACTACAAGCTTGCATGAGGTGAAGTAGATCCAGTAGCCTCTAAGGACCATGTGCAGATGTATTTCATGGGATCTCGTGGTCAGGGCTTCACCCTGAGGTGGGGTAATCTGTCCCAGAAGTGGGGATTTTCCATGCCCCATGCAAGAGTCACAAAGCTTAGTCAGAGCCATACAAATGACAGGGCATCCTGAGCATGATGATGAGTCTGCCAACATCGCCCATCAATCCCACCTCTGTAGCCATGGAGGATAGATTCCATGGTCAAGAAACTCACTGAACAACATCTTCTAGACCACTCTCCATCTTCATGTGGATTTGTAGGCGGTGCTTGCTCTCTAAAACTCCTTAGACCCGAGTTCAAACATCAAATCCACTACTTCCTCATCTACTGTAAAAGGCCATGGAGAGGAGAAGTGGAACAAAAACTCCATATCTCTCAACCCAGCACCTAAGGTTTTGGTTGTACGGTTCGTATTCTCTGGAGATTGCCAACCAATTGGAATATTGGCATGACAGGGGGTATAGTAGCTAGGTGGCACTAGGATCTCGCGATCCAACTGTATTATGCTCCAAGGAAATCAGAGGTGGAAGATAGAGTCTCCACCCAATGATTCAAATGGGGTCCCTAGCTCTAATCTCCACGTAGCCCCCACATAAATGATTGATGTGTGACATTAGATGAAAAACAAACTTAGATCCAAACCAATGAATTGTTTATCACTCATTTCATTAAATCAAAAGCTAAACATCAATACCTCTCAAATTCAAGCTCTAAACATCGTGTGCTTTAAGTTATAGCTCTATCATAGACAAAATTATTATTATATCAAGAGAAAGCTCAAAATGTAGGTGTTAGACCACTCGCATAACTTCATCAAGAAGGCTCAATCCAATGACTACATAGTTTAAGATAATTATCATAACACCTCAAACATGTCTCATTATGTCAATTTAGTCATGAATACTTATTATAAACCTCAATACATGATGTCTTAGTGATCCTAAATACACAAAACAAAAATATGGCTCCTCAAGTATATTCAGATGTTATTGGTCGTCTAATATCTTGAACTTTGTCATTATACATCAAAACTCATCATTGAATGTTCATATGCTATGAATATGGTTTTGTATTATCATCTAATCTTTTAGATCCTCATTAGTCATCATTGATCTGTCTAAATTGAGGATGATCGTAAAACCCTAGAAATCTATAATATCACAACATGTTTATGAGAATAACAATGAATGTGTTAAAATTGAAAGATTTATAAGATTAGAGAAAAATGTATTTTACTAATGCATAAGTTCATTGTATAAATAATGAATTAATTCTATATGGTATCTAGTTGTTGAATAAAGATGTGTTTTTGTTCTGATACCCGACAAATTACTTCTTTGATGGATTGTGCCATTAAATGAAGAGTGTCAAACATCCATGAATATTCAAGTACCCTTCATATAAATGATTATGTCAATAATGATTACACGTATGCTGTTAGAATACGAAGTTTTTTTTTCTTCCATGAGGATCATTATTGCATGGAAATTAAAACTCAAGGGGGCTCTTTGTTTATTAGATTACATAATAATATCATTCTCGCCCATGGAAATGTTTTTTTACCATCTCAAATTCCTCGGATGGTAGAGGAGGATCAAAACGATCTATATTTTCTAGACCTACCACATGATGAATAGTATGGCTAGTGAGATGAGGTCATACTAATTCATATTCACACACATATGTGGGTATCAAAGATACATGTCTTGGAGAAACTTTCTACGCAAAGTAATGTTTGGGCCAACTTTAACATACAAGTAGTAAGAAGTATGTAATGAGATGATATTGGAAATGTCTTATTTGATCCGAATGTTACTAGATTGGATTCCTTTATCTTTCAGGTGATTCTTTGATCCCTTCAAAAATATGGAAATGTTGAATTATTCAAATTAAATATTACATAAAGGATATTTTATACAAGATATTTGAACTATTTTTCTGATGGTGGAAAGGAAGGGGGCATGCTATCAACTTCTCATGCGAAACCAATATATCCACCACTACTACAAAAAGGCTAACTATAATGGTTCTTTTCCCCCTTATACAATAGGTCCCAAGTGTTGTAACAGATCCATGGTCTTATTGGGGATGCTTTACACACATGTATTGCACGTGTTATAATATATGTGTTTTACACAACAATAAATGCATGCTATAGTTTCTTAGATATGATCATTGTAATAGGGGTTGTTTATACAATAGGGGTTGCAACCATTGTAAGATATGTGTTTTATACAACAGTTAATGTTTGTTGTAGTTCACTATACACGCCTGATTGTAATAGGGGTTCTCTATACAATAGTGTTGCACCTGTTGTAATATACATGTTTTATACATCGGTTGATGTATGTTGTAGTTTCCTAGACACGCATGTTGTACTAGGGTACTTTATATAATATGTGTAGTTTGTTGTAAAATAGGGATCGAACTAACCATCCATATTCTTTAAAATTTAACCAAGTATGGGATTGTTCCAAAGGTGTTATCATGTAAACTAAAAATAACAAAAAACTAGATTCATGGCGTGATTTTACAAGCAGACCAGACCAACAATAATATAAAAATGTAAGTATGATATTATCATTTCCCCTAGGAGATAAGAAAATGTACATTGAACCTAGATGACCAAATTTAAGTGATAGAGGATGAAATATGAAACTGGATAGAACCCACTCTAGATACACTAACGTTGGGGTTGAGTAAAGATTGAGATGATTTATGACAAAGGTACCATGGAAATCGATTTCACCATATTAGACATTATGTTGTTCAATTATGCCCATGAAACTACATGTTCATATAGGTGATGGGGTTTTTTACTAGTGACCTTTACTACCCCCTTGGCTATAGGTGTGTATAGTTGATAACTCAACTTACTCTAGTAATGGGTTATCATGAAGAACACATCATATATAAGAAAGGGAAACAATCCCATCTTTTCATTGTTATGGAGGGAAGGAGAACTTAACATTATTACCTAACTAAGATTTCCCCTTAATAACATATACAAAAGAAATGAACAAGTCAAGGAGATGGTACACATCACAGTTCTACAAACAAGATTCATGTTAACGTTAACATACATAAAAAGAAATCAAAATTTCATACATATTTGAAATAAGAATTTAATGGAAACTAAAAGTGACAATCCCTAGTTTCATAAATGGAGATCAAATCGTAAAATGAGCTATTACTAAAGAAAGGAAATGACTATACTAAAAAGAAATAAAAAATCAGACGAAGCCTGTCATAGGAGGATTATTCAATGTTAGTGGTTAGACCCCATCATTCAACACCATTTAGTCAATATTCTAGCCACTCTCTTTCTTCCACCCCAAATTATATATATATAAATAAATAAATAAATAAATATATATATATATATATATATATATATATATATCTGTGTGTGTGTGTGTGTGTCTCTAAGAGATTATAGATAACATTGAGTCCAAGTCAAAGAAATGATTAAGGTTTTCTTAAGATTTGAGATGATGTCTAACATGGTAGATGATCCCTAATAAATTCAAGCAGTGATGATTTTTTTACACATAGAGGTATGGGATTGATCCTATCAATTTAGTAGAGGTAAAAGGAAGATATTTAGAACATAATCATAGTTCCACATATCATGGGTGTGTCATGACATGTCCTGACCAACCTGTTGGAGTATCTCTAAAAACACTATGGTCTACTTGTTGTGGATGGCCATATGTGTGAAGACTTTGTGTGTGGATTCCATACATAGTGCATGGTAGGCATCTTTGCTTCAAGAATTGATTTTTGGGAGTTATTCTAGTAGTACATGATGGGTCACAAATACACACATAGGTTAGGCTCTACGATTGATGAATAAATTCATGTTGTGTGATTGAATACTTAGAAACTTTAAGTTGTAGAGTCCACAAACAACAATAGTTTTGCAACATCCCTAGATTTTAGGCCTTGAATAAAAATAATATTAAAAAAACGATTAGACTTCTCTTATCACCAAGGTGCACCTCCTTATTAGGCAATCCATCACTAAAGAACTTTGTGGTTAAGCATGCTCAGCCTAGAATAGTACTAGGATGGGTGACTAGTCGTAAAGTTGATCCTGACTTGTGCGTGAGTGAGGACAAAGTGTGAAGTTAAGGCTAGTGGTGATATGTGGGGCCAACCATCGCTCCTAAAACTCTAAGTCTTATGTAGTAAGCTTAGGCATTACAAATAGTATAAGCGACAATTTCCCTCCAATAAGTGGGCCAGACATGGGCATGTGGCATGCTAGTCTTGAGTTGTGCGATCATACATGTTGCAAAGGGTTGTCCTTGGTGATGTGGCCACCCTTGCGCCGGTAGTCATGATCAGGAGTTGGGTATCCATGGGCCATTCTGGGCCTAAACTGAAATGGAAAAATATTATGAGGCCATATAGTTGAGCGTTGATGATGATGCCAAGAATCAAAACATGAAAGATTGTAACATCCTATGATTTGAGGCCTTAGATAAATACAATCTTAAAAGAAATTATTAGAACTACTCATATCACCAAGGCGCACCTCCTTTTAGTTGGCCCATCACTAAAGAGCTCTATGGTTAAGCTTGGTCAACCCAATGTACTAGTAGTACTAGGATGTGTGACTAGTCGGAAAGTTGATCCTGACTTGTGAGTGAGTGAGGACACAACACGTAGTTAAGGCTATTCGTGATATGTGTGCTAATCATATTTTATGAAACTCTACTAGAGCCTTGGACAGTGAGCCCAGGCGTTACAAATTTGCACTTTCTATGGCTGAGCATGTATCTTCCGAGCATGGTGTGGGGAAGGCAAGCACATGGCGTGAGTGAGTTATGTAAAGTTCAAGGGATGGTATGAACTAACCAAGGTTGTGCATCACTTGTTCATGATGTGCATGTAACCATTGCGAGGACACAAGATATGGGCATTGACCAATGACCTTTATTAGATGGAAATAACATTTTCTAAGGTATATGGACCATTAGCAGATGTTTATGACTGAATCATGTGTGGATTGATATTTTTGCTCAAAGGTTTAATAGGGTGTTGTATTTGGGTCAATTTTCAGTGATGTCCTAGTGCTTTCTTATCATTTTTAACATCTCATCTTTTCACATGAATATACATGCTGGTAACAACCTATTCGAAAACTAACAAAATAATCATGAAATACTTGGACACTCACTTATAAGAATGAAAACATGTAATTCTAGGGGAATCACACATGAAAATATGTGTATAAATGAGTCTTAAAGAGTTATCTTTATATGTTTCCATATGAAATATGTTAGTTTGATTATGAAATCTAGTGGCTTCACGTAATTAATCACAAACAACACAAGGTTTTGGTTACTTATTAGATTCTCATGGACATCCATAGCAAAATAGTTACAACTGAACATGTAATACTTTAAACGCGGAGGATGATCTCTCTTTCTCTCTATAGATAAACAAAACCACACATACATTTTTCTATAAAGCTTTGAGTTCTATCCTTGTATATTACACTAGTTCTTATTTGCCATTTCTCAGACTTTAAACCTTTCATAGAGAATGAAATAAGAAAACAAGGTGGATAAAATAGCACCACAACATAAAAAGTACTTGATTGGTGCATCTAAGATCGAACAAGACTCGACCTCACAATGTAATATTGATCGTGATCATAGAAGTTAGGCCAATCTAACATTTGACTTCGTTTGGTCAAGGATCACCCTTAACATGACTTAAGCTCAACAACCATGACTCACTTACGTTCCTAATTTCATCTACGCTATATAAGGATAAGAAGTGGGTCAAGATTTATTGGATTTGGTTATCTGATCCTGACCTTTTACAATTGAGCGAGTCACAAGTGGAGTTTAGGTCAGAAGAATATAAAATTGCATGCTCCTAAACTTGTCGCCTCCAAAATAAGAGGCCATCCACCAATTGGGGCCTCAAATGAGTAACTGCATTTCTTAAATATTTGCTCATTTACAAATTGGTCCTTGCTGTTACATATCAAACTGACATGTAAAACTTTGTTTTAAAACTTGAGATTACATCCTGCAAAGCGCAAGAAAAAACACTAGAATAACTAATAAAAACATTATCATTACAGTTCCCATTGCCATAAATGTCTTAATTTACAATGAGGAATTATTTTACATATATATCATATACATTTAGATTAAGATCATATTATACCTATTGGTATATTACAACATGCCGGGTTCTCAGTTCAAAGTATATATGAACTCAAGCCCAACCCATTTGCATTCAAGGGCTCAAACTAAAGGCCCAACCCACCAACAACCATGTTGGGTCAGGGTGGGCCAATCTATTGCTCATCCCTACCGTCAGCCCTTATCCGTCATTTCAGCTTCACTCTCCCGCTCTGACTGTGAGTCTGCGAGGATCCATGTCTACGCAACTGCTAAAATATTCCTTCCACTCTCCCGCAGCCTCCGTCGAATCCTCTCTCCAGGATCGTCATGGCCTCCACAGATGCATCCCGCTGTCTAGGATACAGAAGCTCGGTTCTAGCTGCTATCCACGGTCGCTATCTTCTAAGGGTGATCCTGCGCTCCTTGTTTCGCATGCTAGAAATCCAACTCTGGGAGCCGATGTACCGGCAGAAGACGGAAGTAGAGGGTCGAGCAATCCTGTACCCCGGAAGAGCGTCGATATCGTCACGCTTGGAAACCTATGCGTCGATATCGTCCTCAACGTCGAGAGCCTTCCACCTGCATCGCCAATAGAGAGGAAGCAGTACATGGATCGCCTATCGGCCTCTCCACCTGATAAGGTGTGTTTCTTTTGCTTGCCGAATCTCTCCGAAAGGGCAACTAAAGTCTGAGAGTCAGCCACCATAACATAGTTAGGGTGTAAATTAAAAGAATCTTGACCCCTTTTCCCGTTCCAAGCATCCCAGTTTTTATAATATATATGCATGTGGCACACTGAATAAAGTAGTCCCGTATTACTAAATTCGCGGTTTGTGTTGTAAACATGCTTTTATATATGGTTTAAAAAACTCCTCTTCACTGGCCAATACAACTTGGAGTTTAATATTTTATCTTAGCCAATCTTTTTGCTGACTCCGATAGGTGACGTAGGTTTAATAATCAGTAAGGTTTCATGGACCTCATTAACTTTCTCATGCTGTCACTTTAGGCAGGCGTTTAAAATCAGCCAGCATCAAACATAAAAAGGAAATATTTAGAGTTTAGTAACTGGATGAATCACTTCTCACACATGCAAAATGATATTCCAAAAGTTGTTGCAACGTTAAGTAGAAACGGTATCTATATCGTTCTATCTCCTGTTGTCAGAGCAAATTATTATAGAACTTTGCAGAGTAGACTTATTTACAAATTTATTCTTTTCAGTGAAGAAAATTCTCAGGACCTAAGCTGAAGTTGGAATTGCTTTATATCTCATGTTGATTTTTAATTTATCCATGTGGCCTGTCTGTAGAAATATTGGGAAGCTGGAGGTAATTGCAACTTGGCTATAGCTGCAGCAAGACTTGGAGTTCACTGTGTTGCTCTAGGTCATGTAGGAGATGACCCTTATGGATACTTCCTCGAAGATGTCCTCAAGGACCAAGGCGTAGATATTGTTTCTATAAGTGAAGATTCAAATGCTCCCCAATCTTATAACGATTTCTATAAAACCCTTCTTTGCTGGGTTTTTGTTGACCCATTTCAAAACCATGGATTTTGCAGGTATGATTCGTAATTGTTAGTTTTCTACTTTTTTTCGGGGCTGTAATTATTTGTATCAAGTAAAAACATGTCCATCAAGATCTTGCCATCTCAAATGTGTAACGGTCTGAGTCTTAGAGCCCGTTCATACAGCTATTGCTTGTTGAGGTCACTAAGTGGACTAGGAACCTTGAATACTTTATTTAAATGGAAACAGCTAGCTGAGCAGATGGGAGACTACAGTGAAGAGGTTTCATATGTTGGAGACTGACGACTAGGCAAACTAATTGGGATCTTCCTTACCAACCGGCGGCCTTAATGGAATACCCCAATGACTAGGAAATCTAAATGATCGGAGTTATTGCTGCTCATATTCTCATTCAATATGGAAGCAAGTGTTAAGGTGGTTTCTGTGAAGACAGTGGTACAACCCCAAATTCTAAGGGGTGGACATGGGAAGTTAAAGAGGAAGACACCAATAAGAGTTGAAAAGAAGGAACAAGGAATGAGATATACACAAGCAAGGCTGTATTGAAGGGTCATATTGGAGGGTGCATTAGAAACCATGGGGACGTGGTAAAGAAAAGATGGCCCTTACAAAAATACCACAAGAAAGAGTTACACGATTTCTAGGAATTGCACTCATGTTTGGCATTGATGGTGAAATTGATGCTAGTATCGAGAAACACACCAATGGTGATAGTATCGAAAATAAACTGTCACTAAAATTTTCTAGCAAAGAATAATATCATTGGTGTTATCATCAAGATTGGGATGGAGAGTTTATGTAAGGTGAGGATGGACACCAACTTTTGTTTTAAGGTTATACATTCATAGAAGTGGAACTGGTGAAAGAGGTTTCATGAATCCACGAGGATTGTGAGGGAAGAAGCAACTCCCTCTAAAGAACTCTAGAATGCATTAGAAGAGGACCCTCAGAAGAATGGTTACTATATATTATTAGTATATATGCTTTAACGCTTTATATTTATTGTGTGTTTTAGACTTGTCCCATATTGTCTACTTTTGTTTCTCCCTTACTCTCTTATCCTATAAAATAGAGTGCCTTGTATTTGTTTCAGATACATATCAAATAAAGAATATTTCTTGGTATCAGACGGTTTGGATCCCACTTAAATCCCCCCACCCTAATGCTTCCCAACTCGCATCCCTACTCTTGTCGCCGCCGCCGCCCTCTCCCCTCACCATTGTAATCCACCCCGCCTCTGCCCCATGCATGCTGCGTTCCCCTTCCTCTCTCCACCTCACCCACCACCATCCGCCGCCCTAGCACCTTCCAAATAAAGAATATTTCTCTATATAATGGCTAGACTTCCTCCCTTCCTCTCTCTGTAGATATACCCATACACTGCGGAGGTCATACATGAGGGGGGTAGGTAAATCAAGGGATGGCACATAACTGATTGAAACTACAACATGACCTAGGAAATCCCATAAAAATCCGACGCTATCAATATTTCAATATGACCTCCAACTAGTACCATGATGCGATCACCACACCCATCTGTGTTTTTGTGTTCATTGCGAAATAATCACTATAGGACATGTCCTACATTTTTGTAGAGGACATATTTAGAATTTGACACATTTTGAGAGTGGAGGCAATGACAAATCAATTATGTTTGACAAAATTAAGTAGGCGCTTGTTTCTTTACTAACACAGACACCCATAACAGTCTTAAATAAAAGGTGCCGAGTGAAGTAAGGGGTAGCGAACACTACTCTTAACTTGAATTCATACGAATACTATGCCAAAACCACTTGTTCTCATATGATTTTCTAGATGATAAGACCGAGTATATATATATGTATGTATGTATATGTGAGTGTGTGTATGTATGTATGAGAAGTAAGACCTTGTCAACATCGGTCTAAACTTGAGCTAGACTAGAACTAAACGCAAACCAAAATTTCAGCTCTGGGTAGAACAATAGTTGGAATATTTGACTCAACTCATATCTTTGGCTAAGTGCAAAACATCGAACCAACTCGGTCTCAAAATGTGTGATCTAGAACTTGGTGAAAATATGTAGTTCATTTTATTGTATGTCAAGTTGGTTTCGCATAAATTCCATAGTTATCCAGGCTCCCGCCTGGGCTCCGCCTAGGCTCGCCTAGGCCACCTAGGCTCTAGGTGGTCCGCCTTAAACTGGGCGCCTAGGCTTTTAAATAATTAAAGTGGATGCCTAAGGCCTTTTAGGCCCAAATTAAGACACCTGAAGACAAAATTAGAATAGATTAGGTCATAATTTGGTCAAATTAGATAATGTTTAGTTATTTTGGGGAAGAAATAGATCTAATATTGGCCAAATCAGATCTAATTTGGACAGATCAGGTCTGATTTGGGGGAAATAGGTCTGATTTTGGAAAAAATGTCTTATTTGGGGCGAATTAGATCTGATTTCGCTAAATTAGGGCTCGTTTAGGTCAATGTAGGACAAACTAGGGGGAGTTACGTTTGATTAGGGCATGTTATGCCAAAATCGGTCTGGCTTTGGCTAAATTAGGTAAGACGAGTTAAATTAGGTTAAATTTAGATCGTATTAGATCAAAGTAAGGCCGAATAGGTCTATCCTAGGTCGTGACAGGTGTGATGTAGGTGAAGTTATGATTGATTAAGCTTAGGGATAAGCAATACGAATGTACACAATGATGTACATATTTGAATGTAACTGAATGTATACACAAAATCATTTAGATATGTGTAAAATATAAACAAATATGAAGAACGTCTAGAAACGCCTAGGCCTCCTAGGCTTCCTCTAGGTGGGATGGACCGCCTAGTCACCTAGACAAGTATGATAAATTCCAACTTCTATCCTACCCTTGTACTCCTTGTATAAATGAGCAACAGAGCAAGCAATTATTTAGATTGATATACTAGACTTCAACTTCAGAAATGTCAAGTTAATGGTTCATAGATTTTGAAAATTTGATTTTTGCTGTGATCTTGTACATGATATGTGCGACAATAGATTTAACCAAGGACCATTTTTCATTTATAGTACTCCAATGTTGGTGGTAATTACATAATTAAGTTCTAATATATCAGATCAATCCACAACTCCTGGCTTGATTGGAACTCCAGTTAAGGTGGATAATGTGAATAGTCAGTTTGTGGTGTTCAGGCTTTGTGGTAGGATGGCATTTGGGCTAGCAAATTTGCTAAGGGTTTGACCTCCCATGAAATGGCACTATTCCTAGGATTAGGCTTTCTTAGCACATGTCACAAACATAGAGTAGATTGAATGTTGCCATAAAAATTAAATTAGTTTGCTATATACACTATACAATTAATGAAGATAAACAATAAGACCCCCCTCCCAAAGCAATAATTTCACCCCGTTTTCCAAAGATCGAGGGATCTACTTATATCTCATCAAATGTATAATGACCATTTTGTCTCAATTGATCATCCGTTAACCTAAGTAGTTCTAATTTGGACCATATCACCAAAATTTAATTTCAATATCAACATGTCTTTCTTTCGTCAACTGAAATACGAACTTAAGCGCCATATAATTGGTTTCTAATTGCTTCCAATTTTGAACACACATTGACATGTAGTCGCGTCCTGTACTAAAATTTATAAGATGCACCCTATAGTTATAAGTTTCTTTTGTGTAGGTTCTAGAACATGTATTATGATCTCTTACACTGTATTTAGAGCCCTTGAAAAATATAACAAAGCACAAAATGTTGATAGTTCATGTGTCGGTCATCGAGGCCATTGCATAAAAAAGAAAGCCTAAATTGAGCCCCTGATATGGACATGAATATTTAATTCAAACATTATGATCTAGGAAGTACGAATATGAGCACAAATACATAAACATAAACACATGATACAACTTTTTTAAAAATACAGGACATGAAAATGTCGACTGATACACCTTTTTTTAAATTTTCAAATAATTAATAAGCAATAAATATGTGTGTATATATATGCGTGTGTGTGTATAGACACACACACATACATACATACACGAACACAGATACATACACATACTCAAACACGTGACACAACAATTTAAAGAATGGAGGACATGGACACGTCGATGGATACAACATTGTTTTTCTAATTTTTCAAATAATTAATAAGCAATATATATGTGTGCGTGTGTGTATAGACACACACACATACATACACACATAAGAATTGTACCGACGAGGAGTGGCTCAAATGGTTAAACACGACGTCCCTAGCAATGGAACCGGTTTACTACCCTCCCGGGTGTTTGGCCTCTGCCACAGGTGTGGGTGAGGGGGAGAGAATGCCTCTCTTATCACATACATAAGAAATGCAAATTAAAACAATCTCATTTCATTTAAGATTTACTAAAACTCAATTGGCAATTGTATAAGTACAACATTGAAGAATAATATCCGTAGAAGAGGGCATTTCATTTGTCCAATACAAGTTCCAAAAAAGACATTTAAGTGCATCCATATTTGGTTTTTTAGGTGCTTTGTTCTTTGTTGGATGGCTGACATTGCGTTTGGTTGATGATACTGAGTTAGTTTCTTCAAAGGCTGGCCGGCTGTCTAGTAGCAGGGGTGGCTGACGATGGTCAGGTGCAAGAGGTTTTGCCTGGTAGACTTTGGCTGTATGGTGGTTAGAGAGGCATGATTGTTACTGCTTTGGACAGCGCTGTTGTTGGGGCGTTTTGGATGGGCTGCCGATCATACAGTGGAGGTTGTTCTTTCGCAGCTCTTAGAGAGGCGTTTTGTGCGGTTGCGGAGGTTGGTATTCCATCTTTCTGGAGAATGCTATACAATAGTGAGTGTGGGCTGTGGTTACTGGTTAGTGCTTGCGGGCTGTGGCATTTTTATTGGTCTTATTATTCTTGATGGACAATACATGGAGTTGTAGGATAGGTGCAAGGTTTTACTTTCTGGGTCTTCTTTTTTGATGTATAACGTGGGGTCCTTTTGTTTTGACATCGTGAGGTTCCTGGATGCGGGGATGGACTGGATCCTGGCTTTTGATGTATCTATCAATGCTGATCAGTTTGTTTGCCTGCCTGCC